>PVKU01008848.1:0-68861 GCA_004027475.1 Anoura caudifer | reverse complement strand
CTTCATTTCACTTATTGTAGCCTTCATTTTTTCATCTAATTTGTGAGCAAAATCAACCAATTCTGTAAGCATCCTGATCACCAGGGTTTTGAATTGTGCATCTGATAGGTTGGCAATCTCTTCATCGCTTAGATAAATTGGCTCTGGGGCTTTGATTTGTTCTCTGGTTTGAGCCATTTTCATTTCTGGGTTTTTTTTTTTTTTTTTTTTTTTTTTTTTTTTTTTTTTTTTTTTTTTTTTTTTTTTTTTTTTTTTTTTTTTTTTTTTTTTTTTTTTTTTTTTTTTTTTTTGTCTAGTTGTGGCTGTGGAGCCTCAGGTGTTCCCCAGGGCGGGACAGCCCAGTCACTGGGTAGTGATGCTGTATGTGGGGGTGGGGTCCAAGAGGAGACAATGGCGCTCGCTTTGCTCACTCTCGGATTCCAGTCCCTTTCACCGCTTCCCCTTTGCCTGGATTATCTGTGCGTGAATGTGGGACCAGCCGGTCAGCCAGCTGCCTTGTGCGGCCTCACTGGTTCTGCACAGTTGCCACCCCGTGCCTGGGGTCTGCTAGTTTCCACCTGTGCATCTGGGGGCTGCCAGCCGCTGCTGCCTGTGTGCCTGGTCCGCACCTCCGCTTTTTCCTGCCACGACTCCGCCCCTCTTACCGGTCTGAATGAATTGTTGTTGGACTTCCAAACAGTTTGATTTTCTGAGTTCTGGTTGTTTTCTTGTTTCTAAATCTTTGTTGTCCTTAATTTTGGTTGTGAGAAGAGGCACAGTGTGTCTGCCTACGCCTCCATCTTGGCCGGAAGTTTCCTTGTAATTATTTTTAAAATGTGTGCCTTCTCACTAGACTATGAACTTCACCAAAGTAGGTTTGGCTTTATTGATATTTATATTGCTCAGTGCATCATTGTTTTCATCATTTAATAAGTGTCTAATAAATGTTTATTTTATGACTAAAACATTTGTAATAATTACTTTTTGCTAGTCAGCTAACTCTTAATGTTCTGCAGGAAAATCTTGGAAATAGGTCTTTTGAAATATGTACTTTGTAGATTTTATCATATTTTATTTGGTGAAATGACATTTAGGCTGAGATAAATTTAATATGCATACCTGAAAAGTATCGAAATCCTTCTAGCCCTGTGATTACATTTATTTAGTTTCAGAGCTTTAAAATGTATAATGAAGTTGGCAGTTTTTGTGAGATTATATTCTTTACAAAAGAGTTAAGATGAAAGTGGAGTATGGTCAAAATTATTCTGGAAAAATTTCTTAAATCTCCTTTGAAAATATAAGAGTTTGTTTATATAAACTTGTATAATAATATGAAAGTATGAACATATAGTGTATAATAAATAAACCAAATAAAAATTTTCAGAAATTTTAATTTCTTAATGGAGAAAGTGCTTAGACTTGAGTCAAGTAAATTTAAGATGTAGTGATGACTCCATTGTATGCTCACTGTTGAAATAATTTGGATTGAATATTTTACTTTACCACATAAAACTTTCTTTCAAGCTAATAAATGTTAATTTTCTGTTTTGTTCAATTTTCAATTAATTCGATTTTCCAGACTGATAATCTTTTCTCCCCTAGAGATGTCATTTCAGCTTTCCCTCAATTTTTATTTATGGACATACTGCCAGTGGAAAGACCTATGTCACACAAACCTTGTTGAAAACTTTAGAGGTAAGAATAACCCGTACTCAGTGTTAATTGATTTTTACTCAGAGTCCTAGAAGTGGAAGGGATCTGGGAGATTATTTAGTCCAGTTTACCTTTCTATAAAGAAATATCATATACATAAAACATTTCTGACCAGCTTTTGTTTGAATACCTTCAAAGACTGTAGGCTTCAGAAAGGATTGTTAGGTAACTTTAGCCTTGATATTAGAAAGTTATTTTTTATTTCTGATTTTAATTGGCTGATACTATTTGGGAAAAACACATGATGATAAATTCTTCAAAAATATTAGAATCTGTTTTTTTCATTGTTGTATCTAGAATATTGATACTGATGATTCTGAATCTCCACATATACAAAACTGAATATATCACCTTTACTCTGCCTTTCTTTCCATATTGTCTATCACAGTGTATGGTCTCAATATTCACATAGTTGTCAAAACTTACTATTTACTCCTTCATCTTCTCTAAGTAAATTGACCCAGTAAATATGTTCTACTCATTCCACATTGTTAATGTCTTAACTTCATGTACCTTCAATCATAGCTATAACTAACTCAATTTCAGTTACCATTGTTTCTTCTATGTATTTATTTCTGTAACAGTCTCTGCATTGTAATCCATGCTTTGATATGTAAGACCCTTCATGAGCTGCATTCAGTTTATCTTTCATAATCACTAAGAATTTGGGCTGTAGAGTCTGGCAGACTCATGGTCTTCTGGATTTACCACTTAGTGCTTTCCCCGTCTGAAAACTAGCACTAATGCTGACAACATTTGGAATTGTGAGAATTAAATGAGTTAATACATGAAAAGTGCTTAGTACAGTACTTAGTATATAGAAAGCACTCAGTAAATGTTAATTGCTATTGTTAATGATTACTGCCACACCCTCTATCATATTCTAAGCCAGGATAAGCAAGGTTTTTCTTAAGGGCCAGATGATAAGTATTTTAGGCTTAAGGGCCATATAGTTTATATCATAACTACTCAACTCTGCTTTAGCATGGAAGCAGTTGTGGACATTATCTATCTGAACAGATGTGGCTGTGTTCTAACACAATTTTATCAAAACATGATTGCCCCACAGACTGTGTAGTTTGCTAGCTGCAGTCCTAAGCTCTAGCTCTGAAGGTGCATGTTTATATGGCATACTGCACAACTGATAGTTCCTGTTCTCTCTTACTTTCAGACCTTAGCACCTAGTGCTTCCTTTGCTTGGAGTAGCTTCCATGTATTCACTCACTTGGCCTCTGCTACCCTGTTGCTTAGTAAATGCATATGTACTTTGCTAGGTTTTCTTCTGCTTATGCTTTGGGAAGCTGTTCTTGACGCCCTAAGGTGTGTTGGATTTTCCTCTGTTGTTCAACCTAAGTATTTGGTGTTTAATTCTGTCATAATATATAGCACTTTTAGCTATTATATTGTATTTGTGTTTTGCTGGCTCAAGACTTTGAGTTTCTTGAAGTTATTCTCAACATCAAGCACAGTGCTTGGCACATACCAACTTGTGAATTTTAGCCTTTGATACCTGAAAACACCTGTGCATTTTAACAGATACCTGGCATTCATACCAGACTCAGAATCTGAGTGTTTAGGTCCTGGATCAGGTATTTGCATTTGATAACCCCTTGTGTGAAGTGTCCATATATATATATATATATATATATATATATATATATATATATATATATAAAAGCATGAAAACTGAATAAGGAAGTTACATATTTAAGACATATTTCACTTTTTAACACATAATTTTTGCTGCTACCTAATTATTTAAATAAATGATTATTACTGTTTCTGGTACAGATACACAAAGAGACACTTAGAATACGCTGCCATTAAAGGTCATGTACAAGGACATAGTCACAAGCAAGACACCATCATAAAGGAGCGCTTGCAGCTTCATGTTCATAAAGGAATGAGGATAAAGGAGGTTAAACTCCTTGAGTAAATGTTGGTAAAACTGTGCTTAAGTAAATGTATTGTAACCTTAGTTATATCATTACTCAAAGAAAGAAAAGTTCCTTTATTGGGTGAGATTTATAAAATATTACTAAAAATAGTTTTAGGTTCTATTATTTGTGCCATATGTTGTAAGTTGTCTTCCTCTGAATTATCAGTACTGTTTTTGTGACTTCATCCTGATAACAGACCGTATTTGTGAACAAGGCTTTTATTTTCTTTTTACTTCAGAAATTACCTCCATTTTGATAGTTCTCTAAATGAAGAGCTAGTTCTCAATCCTCATAGAGTATTTAGGTTATTATCTTAAAATTATAAGTATGAAATCTCTACTAAGGATTTTAACCTTCAAGTCTACATGGGTTTCCTTATAATTATTTAGAGGAAGTACAAATTTGCTTTGAATCCCTGGAAACAAATGGCAAACTTACATAATTGAAGTGAATTTAATGAAGTGATTATTTTACAAAGGTTGAATTAATGTTAAGGGAACCAATAAGGGGTAGTAAAGGAGAGATAGTCTTTATCACTCCCAGACCTGAATAAGCCATAGGAAGGAGTTGTTACTGGCCCCCTGTAAGAACTGTAGCCTTCCACTAAGGGCTACCCAGCTGGAGCTGTGGCTTTTAGTAGAAGCTTAAAGCCACTGTCAAACTGTGGGCCCCTGAGCGGTGGGGCTGGGAATCAAGAGAATAAATATTCATCTTTTTTCTCTTATTACTCTCCTTCAGTCTTCTGCTGGTTCTTTTCATTGGCTGAATCTAGTCAGTGTGGGAAAGTAAGAGAGTCTGGATGATGCAGTGTGTAATGTTCAGACTCCTGGGACACAGAGCAGGTTGGGAGAGTGGGGGGTATAGAGTGAAGGGCCAGTGGGAACTCTCCAGCAGAGCCAAATTGTATGTGTGTGTTTTCTGTTTACATTATTTTTTTTATATTTTGTTTTCAGCTCCCACATGTCTTTGTGAATTGTGTTGAATGCTTTACCTTGAGGCTGCTTTTGGAACAGATTTTAAACAAGCTGAATCATCTTAGTTCTTCAGAGGATGGATGTTTTACTCAAATAACCTGTGACACATTTAATGACTTTGTTCTCTTGTTTAAACAAGTAACCAAAGCTAAAAATCTCAAGGACCAGACTGTATATATTGTAAGTATTTAATTTCATTATATCATCTCTTATTTGAAAATTGGTGTATTAGTTCAATTTCCATATATTTGTTTTAAGTCTCACTATTTGCAGTGCACCATGCAAGGTGCTTTTGGGATACAAAAATGTTTTAGGTGTATTTCTAACATAAAGTGAGCTTTAGTTTAATAGAAGAGTTATGACACATTAATTGGCATATGACTTTATGCATAATGTGATAAGTGATAACCATGAAATGCAAAATACTGACTTAGGCACATCTGGTACAGTTTCAAGAGGTGATATTTGAGAGAAACCTAAAAGAATAATTAGGGTGTTAATAGGACAAAACTGAAGAAGAGGAATTTCAGATGGAGGAATTATATAAGCAAATGCATACAGTTGGGAGTAGAGGCCAGGGAATATCAAATAGGCTAGTTTTATTGGGTTATAAGTATGAAGGGATAAAAAGAAGACTAGAAAAGTAGGTGGTGGCAGATCATGGAGTCTCTTGAGACTTTACTAAAACACTTTATTTTGTTTTCTACATAGTGAGAGGAGATAGAGACGATTTTAGAGCAACAAATATGCTTTAGGAAGGGTACTCTGAAAGCCCGTTGAAGAAGTGGATTGGAGGAGATGAAAGAGTGAAGGCTAGAAAAGTTATTTTTGAGGCTTTTGTAGCTGTTTACATTAGAGAAAATTTGGGCCTGGACTAGAGTTGGGACAGGAGACACAGGAAGGAATAATCGGAAGAGATATCAAAGGTCAAACTTATCAGTTTTCTATTGGGTAGGTTTGTGGGGAAAGATGCATCAACTAAGTTTAGGTTGGCTATGTTTGAATTGTAGTTGTTATATTGATGTGAAAATGACCAGTAGATAACTAAAAATGTATAATGTGTTTTACATTGGTGAATTTTTTTATAACACTGTAACGATTTCAAAGAAAACAATTCTCTCTGAATTAGAATTGAATTGTATTATAAAGCCTATCAAAACACTAAGTTATTAACTAACTGAAAGGACCAAATCTTATTCATTCTTGTATAAAACAGCTTCTTCCAGATTTTAATTTCACTTATTTATTCAAAAATATTTATTCAGCATTTTGTGTGTGTTAGGCACTATTCTAGATACTGAGATAGAACAGGGAACAAAATTTCTGCCCATTTATAGCTTATAGTCTGGTTGAAGAAAATAGATAATAAACAAGGTAACTTCTAGTATGTGTGATATGATACATTAATAGAGGAATGGCAAATCCAGTGGATGGTAGAGAGTAGTTATTTTTTTCTAAATAGGGAAGACAGAGAAGATCTGAAAAAAGAATATTCCAAGCAGAGATTGATATGAGAGTACAAAGATTGGAGCATGCCTTTTATAAATTCAAAGAATATTGGGGATTGAGGCTGAAATAGTTCAAATAAGGTGGAGGTTGAGAATCAATAGAAAGTTGCAAGGATATAAGCTTGTAGACTAGTGTTATGGATTGACTTGTTTCCTCCAGAAATTCATATGTTGAAGTTCTAACCTCTGATACCTCAGAATATAACCTTTTTAGAAATAGGATTATTGCAGTTGTAATAATTAAGATAAGGTCATAATAGAAGAGATTGGGCCCCAGTTCACCATGACTGGTGACTTTATAAAAAGGGAACATGGAGAAAGACATGTCCATGAGAGAGTGCCATGTAAAGATTGAATGTACACTGCTACAGGCCAGGGGGCTAGCAGAAACTAGGAGATGGGCCTGGAACAAATTTTTCTCTATCACATCAGAGAAAGCATGGCCATGTCAGCACTTAGATCTTGGGCTTCTAGCTTCCAGAATTGTGAGACAATATAATTTCTATTGTTTGAGTCATGTTGTTTGTGGTGCTTTATTATGGCAGCCTTAGGAAACTAATATGATTAGTTATGAGGTATTTTAATCTAGGCAAAAATCATGTTGGCTTAGAACAGGGTAGTAGCAATGGAGGTTGTAAGAAGTGGTCTGGATATATTTGAAGGAAAGGCTGACAGAATTTTATGGTAGGTTGAGTGTGGAGGAAGAGAGAAAGAAAAAAGTTTGTACCTGAAAGGACGCAGTTTTCAGTATTTGGTGAAAACCATAGCAGGTAGGATCTTTCTATGGGAAAAGGAGTGATCAGAAGTTTGGTTTTGAGCTTGTTAAGTCTAAACAGAGATGTTGAATTGGCACTTGGACAGTTGATTTTGAAGTCATGGGAGAGGTCCATTGTGGAGGTGCTATTTTGGAGTTGTGAGCCTATAGGGAGTAGTACTTTAAGCTGTGAAACTGAATTAAGTTACTAAGAGAGTGAATGAGTTAGAAAAGAGGCATGTCCAGTGACTGAGCACTGTAGCACTCCAGTGCTAAGGGATGAGGAAATGATAAAGGAACAAACAAGGAGACAGAAGAAATCAGTGATGTACAAAGAACACTTGGAGAATGCATTGTCCCAGATGTCTTGCTGAGTGGCCCTTTCTTTGTCCTTTGGCTAGAGAGCAGACTTTTGTTGGGACTTTTTTGGCTGTGCTTGTTGGCGTTTCTGTGCTGCTGGCTTCTTCAGCTCCGCATCCGGGATATGTGAGATAGAAGGATACTCAGGCAGTTTAATCTCTGATGAGAGTTGCCATTCCTGTGGTCTGAAGTTCCTAGCTGGTCTGCCTTCTTCTCTTCACCTTTCAGAGCTCCGTTTGATTTATACATAATATTCCAGATTCTTAATTTCCCTTAGGAGGAAGAATAGGAAAAAGTACATTTGCTCCATCTTTCCAGAAGCATAAGTCTGTTTCTTTTATGCAAGTGCATAGTGAAGAATACAGCAACTGCTAGTAAAGTCTGGCATCATTACCTGATGCGGACTCCGGTCCATGAAGTCTGTGTGTTGTGGCTGCGAGAGACAAATTCACACGGAGTACAGAAGGCCTGTGGAGAAAAAGGGACAGCATGGCCACTCTGAGTGAGAGGGCCCTGGCCCCTTCCTGGAAGGCTTTTATTCCTTTTCTGGGTACATTACATTGAGGATGGTCCTCATTTACTGTGCACAGGTTCACTGTAGGTGATTACCTTTTACAGATAATAAAGGAAAGAATATTGCTAATTACTTCAAAGAGAAGGATGTTTCAGATCAAGGGGAAAAGTGGTTGAAGTGGTTACACTCCATACTTGGGAGGTTTAGCACAGATTTTAGGAAGTTACTTTAGACATATGCAGTGAACACTTGCTGCCTCAATCCAGGGTGAGGGAGTTTTAGCAAAAGCAAGCCTTATAGCCGCCTAGGTACAATGCAGGCCTGATTCCCCACAGGAGAAACAATCCATGGGTGTGGGTCCTGTGTGCGGGACCTCGCTCCCCACTGGCCTTTCTGAGTGGGGGCTGGGCTACATTTTCCATTCCACGAGGAATAGTTCCCTATAATTACCCCTTGATTTACGCTAAAAAGGCTCTCGTTTAGCTTACTCTTGCTTTTGTACCACCAGTGCAAATGTCAACATAAAGAAAAAGGAAAGTCATATTTTAATTTTATTATGAAAATAGTTTTGACCTGGCCAACCTCCTGCAAAGGTTTCAGGGACATGCCTTTCCCCTTCCCTCTCCGCTGCTGGGGACCAAGATTACACTTCAAAAACAGTTCGTCTTTCACTGAAATAAGGTAGGGGACAATATCATTGGAGTTGTAGTAGAGAAGTGATAGTCAGAAACTGTAATATTTAAGAATAAAGATGAATAACCCCAGAATATATGATGGCTTCAACAAGTAGAATTTCAAAGCTGTGTGTTTTTAGGGAGGAGGGAAAATAAATCACTTTCTAGAAATAACCAAGAGGAGTAATTTGGACCCTATTCATTTTTCAAACCAAGTGGATCAAAGTAGGCATTCAGTATGTGTTAGTTGACTAATTGTTACAGATGGAAAAGTTTGCATATATTTAGTGTAGAACATTTGTTAGAGTAAATCTATAGACTGTTTAGCTAATATATGAATTGGTAAACTTCAGTACTTAGGAAATAACACAGAAAGGTGGCTGAAAATGTTTTCTAGTCAGTAAACCACTTTACTCATCAAGAGTTGATTAGAATGCCTTCATGTAAATTATTAAGAGAAATAATTTGGATCTGAATTAAAATTTTTACTTCTCTAGTAGTTATCTAGTGATTGCCTTATTTTTAAAAGATTTTATTTTCCCATTTCTAGACAGAGAAGGGAGGGAGAAAGAGGCAGAGAAACATCAGTATGTAGTTACTTCTCAAGTGCCCCCCACTGGGGACCTGGCCTGCAACCCAGGCATGTGCCCTGACTGGTAATCAACTGGCAACCCTTCAGTTTGCAGCCTGGCACTCAGTCCGCTGAGCCACACCAGCCAGGGCTAATAATTGCTTTTGAAGAAGGATCATTTATTAGAATACCATAAAATTATAGTGGGTTAATTATATCAAATCAGAATAAACTATTAATTTATGGTTCCAGCTTTGTGTTATGTATTAAAATAGGGATAAAAATTGACCAATTTATT
The DNA here is from genome assembly GCA_004027475.1 of Anoura caudifer. NCBI lineage: Eukaryota > Metazoa > Chordata > Mammalia > Chiroptera > Phyllostomidae > Anoura > Anoura caudifer. Next base: position 59,576 of record PVKU01008848.1, on the reverse strand, counting down.
TGAATTAAACTGTGTCCTGCATTAGAGAGTTATTTAAATGGAGATTGATGGGAAAATTGAATAATGTGAAGGCACGTTGGGGAAACTAATTGGAATTTTTTAGCAATACATAATTATAGCTTTATTTCATCTAAACTAATTAGAAATGAAATATCTTAAGTTGATTACTCATATACTGTTTCAAACTCGTCTATTAATAAAACAAATATAAAACAATGTGGACCATTTGGGGAAACTATTATATTCCCTATTTCAATTTATTTCTAATTTAAATAGTTATAATTTGCAGTAAGATTTATTAATAAAGTATAAATGATTAAATAGCTTTCTTTAGAAAAAGAGTGATTTCAGTTCTGGGAAGAAAATGTACAAGAGAAACCTAGAACATCTTGCTATAATAAAAAATTGGGAAACTATTAACTACTTCTAAGGTTACTTTAAAAAGACAAAGAATCTTGCCCTGGCTGGTGCAGTTCAGTGGATTGAGCACAGACCTGTGAACCAAAGGGTCTCTGGTTCGATTCACAGTAAGGGCATGTGCTTGGGTTGTGTGCCATTCCCCAGTAGGGGGCATGTGAGAGGCAACCACACGTTAATGTTTCTTTCCCTCTCTTTCACCCTCCCTTCCCCCTCTCTAAAAATATATATATATGAGACAAAGAATCTCATAGATCAAAATAATTAATATTTTTAAAAAGTCCTTACTACCCAAAGTGATCTGTAGATTCAGTGCAATACCTATGAAAATTCTAGTGGAATTTTTCACAGAAATAGAAGAAATATTTTGAAATTTGTATAGAATCACAGAAGACCCTGAATAGCCTAAGCAGTCCTAAGAAAGAAGAACAAATCCTCAGAAAGATGGAAGCATCACACTTTGTGGTTTTAAACTAGTATAAATCTCAAACAGTATGCTACTGGCATAAAAATAGGCACATATACCATTGAAACAAAATAGAGAGCCCAGAAATAAACCCACATATGTATACATGTTCAATGAATATGCAACAAAGGGACCAAGAATACACAGTGGGGAAAGGAGAGTCTCTTCAATAGTTGGTACTGGCAAAACTGTTTAGCTACATGCAAAAGGATGAAACTAGATCAGTATCTTATACCATGCACAAAATCAACTTAAAATTGATTCATACTTGAACATAAGACTTGTAAAACTCCTTGGAGAAAACATAAGAAAAAATGTCTTTTGCATCACTCTTGGCATTGATATTTTGGGTTTAACACCAAAAGGAAAGGCAACAAAAGCAAAAATAATCAAGTGGGACTGCATCAAATTAAAAAGCTGCTGCCCAGCCCTGACCAGTGTGGCTCACTTGGTTGGGCATCATCTAGCAAAGCAAAAGGTCATCTCTTAGATTCCTGATCAGGGCACATGCTTAGGTTGTAGGTCTGGTCCCCAGTCAGTGCATGTAATTATGAGAGATGTTTCTCACATCAATGTTTCTCTCCCTCTCTCCCCTTTTCCTCTTTCCAAAAATAAATAAAAAATTTTTTTAAAAAAAGCTTTAAAAAGAAAAGCAGCTGTCCAGCAAAGGAAACCATAAACAAAATGAAAAAACAACCTATAGAATGGGAGAAAATAATTTGCAAATCATATATGTGATAAGGGGTTAATATCCAAAATGTATAAGGAGCTCATACAACTCAGTAGCAAAATAACCAGTTTGATTAAGAAATGTCAGAAGAACTTAAGATATTTTTTCCAAAGACGATATATCCAGTGGTCAATGGGTCCATTAAAAGGCTTTTGACATCACTCATTATCAGGAAAAGGCAAATCAGAACCTCAGTGAGATAGCACCTCACTCCTGTTAGAATGGCAAGCATCAAAAAGACAAGATCTGAGTGTTGGCAAGGATGTGATAAAAGGGAGCACTTGCACTATTGGTGGGAATGTAAATTGGTGCAGCTACTATGGAAAACAGTATGGGATTATCTCAAAAGTTAAAAATAGAATTACTGTATGATCTAGCAATCTCATTTTTGGGTACTCAAAGTCTGTGTGGAGAAAGTTTAACCATTGTTAATATAGTAAGAACAGTTTGTGGTACATTGATGTAACTTGGCAGGCAAAGAGTGGACTGGAATGCACATGCATGAACAATGATGACTTCACTGTACTAGTCAGTGGGGGTGGTAGATGCTGTTGAGTGAGCATGTGTACTATATAGCCATCACATTCAAAATGACTGAGCAAGTAGAGCAGTGAATCTGCATCAAATTTTGCGTTAAGCTTGAAGGCTGCAGCTATGAGCAACTGGTGATTGGCAGCTTAATCATGACAACACTCCTGCTCATGTATCACATCTCTTGCAGAGTTTTTTGGGGAAATTCAAATCACCAGGTGACTCAGCCTCACTATAACCCAGATTTGGCACCCTGTAACTTCTGGCTTTTCCCAAAACTAAAATCACCTTTGAAAGGGAAGAGATTTTAGATTGTGGGTGAGATTAAAGAAAATACGAGGCAGTTGATGGCAATTGGGAGAACTGTGTGAGTTCCCAAGGTGCCTAATTTGAAAGGAACTGAGGCATCATTGTGCACAGTGTTTCTTGTGTCTTGTATCTTCTTCAAAAAATTTCTCTTTTTCCTATTACATGGCTGGATACCTTCTGAACAGACCTTGTATAGGAAATAACTCAGACTCTTGAAGAGATACGCACTCCCATGTTCATTACAGCATTATTCACAATAGCCAAGATATGGAAGCAACCTAAGTATTTGTCAGTGGATAAAGAAGTGGTGGTATATGGTGTTAACCTAAAATTAAAAAGCTGAAATGAGAGGCAAGAAGTGTTTATTTGGGATCAAAGAATTACAGTTTGGGTAGAACAGATTTAGGCAGAAACCCAATACTGTCCCAGGAACAGGGTAAAAACAAGGGGTTTTTACGAGAAAAGGAGAAAAATAATGACATGAAAAGAAGGAATTCTGATTGATACTAACAGCTGAGCTTCTCTTGGCTATGTATGATTGGTTACTGATTCTGCCTTCAGATAGAGAATCCACAATCATCAGTCTTTGTGGTCAGGATGTCTGCTTTCCTGCTGGCTTTAACAAGCAATTGTTTGTAAAAGAATGTTGGTTTAACCCACTGCAAAGGTCTGACCAAGCACAAAGATTCAAGGAACAAGACATGCTGGGTAGTTCCTCTGGAATTGCAGCTCTGGCTCCATTTTTATTTTTTATTTATTTTTTATTTTTTCCCATTTATTTTTTTATTTTAATTGTTGTTCTTGTACAGTTTTCCATCTTCTACTCCCATCCCACCGCCCCAGCCCTCCCCAGCTCCCTCCCATTTCCACCCCCCAGCTTTTGTCCATGTGTCTTTCATACTTGTTGCTCTAACCCTTTCCCCCTTTCCCTTGAAATTCCTATCCCTCTCCTCTCTTGTTCTCAATTTCAGTGTCTCTGGCTCCATTTTGAAAAGGCTCAGTTTATATTATTTTTTACAATGAAGTTCTGTTCATCCATGAGAAAGAAGGTAATCCTTCCATTTGCAACAATATGGATGAATCTCGAGGGCATTATGCTAAATGAAACAAGTCAGAGAAAGACAAATGCTATAGATTTCACTTATATGTGGAATCTATAAAAAAGCCAAATTCATAGGAACAAAGTAGATGGTGGTTACCAGGAATTAGGTGGTAAAGGGAAATGGGGAGATGTTGGTCAAAGGGTACAGACTGTAAGTTCTCAGGATTCTAATGTAGAACATAGTGATTATAGTTAATAATACTGTATTGTATACTTGAAAGTTACTAAGTGAGTAGAGTGAGTAGAGTACAGTTTACATGTTCTGACTACAGAAAAGAAATGGTAACTATGTGGGTGATAGAGGTATTAGTTAATGTCATGGTGGTAATCATTCTGTAATATATAAGTGTATTAAATCAACACATACATTTTAAACTTACACAGTGTCATGTGTCAATTATATTTTAGTAAAGCTGGTGGTAAAAAAAGACAAAATCAATTTGAAGGGGCTTCAGCTGGCTAAAGATAGGGCAATTTGACCATCAAAAAGAGTAATGATTTCAGTAGATGCTAGCTCATTAGTTATGTTAAAATTCATGAATTCATGATAATAAATATATAAAAAACACAAAACCCCAGCTCCTCGGTTACCATGGGAGTTTGCTAGGGTACTGCAGTAGGCTGAATAAGTAGCCCCTGAAGACATCAGGTCCTAATCCCTGGTACTTATAAATGTCACCTCATTTGGCAAATGAGGTTTTGCAGATTTGATTAAGTTAAAAATCTTGAGATAGGGAGATTTACCTGGATTGGGTAGGCCCAAAGTATAATCACAAATGTCCATATAGGAGAAAGGTGAGGGAAATTTGGTTACACCACATACACAGAGGAGATGGCCAGATAACAGAAACAGAGCCAAGCAAGGGTGAGAAACTTGAAGATGCTGGCCCTGAAGATTTGAACTATGCAGTCACCAAAGAGTGCTGGCAGCCACCAGAAGTTGGGAAAGGCAAGAAGCAGGTTATATTCTAGAGTTGCTAGAGGGAGTAGGGCCCTTCCAACACCTTCATTTTTAGCCCAGTGAAACTGATTTCAGACTTTAGACTTCCAGAACTGTGAAAGAATAATTTGTTTGTCGTTTTAAGGCACCAAATTTGTAGTAATGTGTTACAGCAACCACAGAGAGCTAACACAGTTACACATTCATTATTCTGAAAATTGGTATATAAAGGGAAAGATTCAAGCATTAATCCCTTTTGTCCTGTTTAAACTTTATTTCTGGGTAGGCAAATAGGGAATGGGGGAAAGTTCTTTCTATAAAAATGCCTTCTAATATATGCAGAAAGAACCATAAAAATTATATTTTTGCAATCCCTAGTTAAATAATGTACATAGGCAATGATTATCAGTTGATGCTGAAATCATTAGGTGAAACATGGCTGCAGGAACTTAATGGATGGATAAGGCTGACACCACCTGAACCTGTCAGTCAGTCTAAATTGACAAAAAAGAGAGACAGCAGGTATTGTATGCTTGCAGTAAGAAATAGACAGCATTAATTGTGAAGTATTCTTGCCCAAAACTCGAACCTGGGTCTGATCAAAAGTCTGGATCTACCTATTATTTTACAGTAAACATAGGGTACATAGGAACACATTAAATGACACTGTAGAAATGCAGTCAGCCAATCCAGAATTTGGAAAATTCTGTATGACAGATGACTTGGTTTCTCTAACAAATAGCAAGGAAAAAAGAAGGGTCAGTGGAACTGTTATTTAAAACAGACTTAGATGACAAATAAGCCAAGTATAATAAAGGCAATGTTTGGACCTTTTTGGATCGTGAATCAAATAAGCTTACTCTAAGAAGACATTCATGGGCCCTGGCTGGTGTGGATCAGTTGGTTGGAGCATTGTTGTTCCATAACAGAAGGGTTGAGGATTCCATTCTTGGTCAGGATATGTACTTAGAGGTTGCGAGTTCCATTTTTGGTCCGGGCATGAATGAGAGGCAACCAGTTGATATGTCTCTCACATACTGATATTTTCCTCTCCCTTCCTCTTTCTCTTAAAACAAAACAAAACAAAATAAATAAATAAATAAATAAATAAATAATGTCCTCAGGTGTGGATAGAAAAAGAAGTCTTTTTTATTCATGGAATAAGTGGGAAAATTTGAATACTGGTTATTAGATGATATTAAGGAATATTGTTCAAGTTTTTAGGCATAATGATACTGTAGTCATGTTTTAAAAACACCAATTGTAGCTCTATATTGGCATATTTGTGAAAAATGGTATGTCTGGGATTTGTTTTAAATTGTCAGTAAGATAGTAGAGGGAAAAGTGGGGAGTGGATAGAAAAAGCAAGATTGGTTATTGGTTGATATTTGTTGGATGACATATATGGGGATTCCTGGTACTAATTCCCTAACTTTGTGTATATTTAAAAATTCCTATAACAGAGTAAAAAATGTTAGAGTGAAATTTTTTTTATTCTCACTCGAGCATATATGTATTTTTTTTATTTCAGAGAGAGAGGGAGGGAGGAGGGATAGGGAGAGAGAAACGTCATGTGAGAGAAACATCAATCACTTGTCTCTTGTCCATGTCCAGTTGCCCCTTGCATGCACCCTGACTAGGGATTGAACTTACAGCCTTGTGGTTTATGGGATGACGCTCCAACCAACTGAGCCACCCAATCAGGGCTAGAATAAATGTTTTAATAATGTTTTTAAGACCTAGATTTTTTTATGGACTAATGGATAATATCTTCAACAGATTTTTAAAAAAATTTTAAAGAATTTTTAAAGAAAATTTCAAAAATGTAAAAAGAATAGTATAGTATACCAAAATGAACCCATCATCCAGCTTCAATAATTACTAACATGGGGCCAGACTTTTGTGTCACTTGTACCTCATTCATTGTTCCCTGAATCACATCAGTCCATAAAAATATATGTGTATCTATGCTATATATCTACTATATATGTATATCATATATATTTGATTCATAAATCTGTATACAGATACTCTATTATATGTCTCTAATAGATGAGTCCCTTTTTTTTAAAAACACAGTGCCGACAGCATTGTGTTAACACTGAAAATTTTATTATTTTTTTAACATGATTCATTATCTAGTTAAACAGGGTTTAGCATGATGTTAAAGTTTAGTCAAGAAAAATTTTACATGAAATTCAGAATTTTCTGTGTGTGTCTCTCGAGTCAGAAAGGACTGTAATTTTTTAAAAAATATATATTTTATTGAATATGCTCTTACAGTTGTACCATTTTTTTCTCCCCTTTATTCTCCTCCACCCTGTACCCTACCCCCTACCAGCTTTCCCTCCCCTTAGTTCAAGTCCATGGGTCATACATATAAGTTCTTTGGCTTTTCCATTTTCCATACTATTCTTAACCTCCCCTTATCTATTTTGTCCCTCCCATTTATGCTTTGTATTCCCTGTACCTTTCCCCCATTCTCTCCTCTCCCCCTCCCCACTGATAACCCGCTATGTGATCTCTATTTCTGTGAATCTGTTCCTGTTCTAGTTGTTTACATACTTCATTTTTGGTATTTTTTTTTTTAGGTTTGGTTGTTGATAGTTGTGAGTTTGTTGTCATTTTACTGTTTGTACTTTTGATCTTTTTTTCCTTAGATAAGTCCCTTTAACATTTCATATAAGGGTTTGGTGGTGATAAACTCCTTTAATTTGACCTTAATCTGGAAAGCACTTTATCTGCCTTTCCATTCTAAATGATAGCTTTGCTGGATAGAGTAATCTTGATGTAGGTCCTTGACTTTCATGACTTGGAATACTTCCTTCCAGTCCCTTTTTGCCTGCAAGGTTTCTTTTGAGAAATCAGCTGAGAGTCTTATGGGAACTCCTTTGTAGGTAACTGTCTCCTTTCCTCTTGCAGCTTTTAAGATTCTCTCCTTATCTTTAATCTTGGGCAATGTAACTATGATGTGTATTGATGTGTACTTCCTTGCGTCCAACTTTTGGGAGACTCTGAGCTTCCTGGACATACTGGAAGACTATTGGGGAAGTTCTCCTTCATTATGTTTTCAAATAAGTTTTCAATTTCTTGCTCTTCCTCTTCTCCTTCTGGCACCTCTATGATTTGGATGTTGGGACATTTAAAGTTGTCCAGAGGTTCCTAAAGATCTCCTCTTTTTCTTGAATTCCTGTTTCTTTATTTTGTTCTGGCTGAATATTTATTCTTCCTTCTACTGGTACCATGTATTTGAGTCCTGGTTTCCTTCCTGTCACTGTTGGTTCCCTGTACATTTTCCTTTATTTCACATTTCATAGCCATCACTTTTTCCTCTCTTTTGCAACCACACTCAACCATTTTTGTGAGCATCCTGATTACCTGTTTTGAACTGTGCGCCTGATAGGTTGGCTATCTCTTCATTGCTGAGTTGTATTTTTTCCAGAGTTTTGATCTGTTCTTTCATTTGGGCCATATTTTTTTTTTTGTCTCTGTGTGCCTGTTATGTAGTAAAGGTATTACTTAGGTAGCCTTAGGTATTTGAAGGGGTGGGGCAACTTACATCCCTATATTGTCCACTGTATGTGGGGGAGGGGTCAGAGAGGAAACAGTGCTGCTTGCTCAGCTCTTGGAGACTTTCAGTCACTTCCTCTGCTACCCACAAGCAAATTGGGCCCTCTGGTACTGATTACCAGGTGGGTGGGTTTGTGTACATTCTAGGACCCTGTGGGTCTCTCCAGTGAACTCTCCTGTGAGGCTGAGAGTTTCTCCTGCTGCCTCAGCTGGCACAGGTTTTTTCAGTAAGAGGTTTTGCGGCTTTATTTCCCCACACCGGAACCCCGGGTTGTGTGGCCCGTCTCGTTCTCCAGTTGTTCCTCCTGGTTTATCCACATGCAAATGTGGCACAGCTATGGGTCCATCAGTTGCCGCCTCATCCTGTCTGCCAGCGCTGCCTTGCCAGTGTCCTCTCTTCCCCTACTGCTTGTTCCCACCCCTCCTACTGGTCTAGATGAATGTTTCTTCTTTAACTCCTTGGATGTCTGACTTCCATACAGTTCGATTTTCTGGTTATTTTTTTGTTTTTAAATTTGTTATTGTCCTTCTTTTGGTTTTCCGAGGAGACAAAGTGTATCTACCTACACCTCCATCTTTGCCAGAAGTCAGAACTGTAATTTTTGGTTCACGCTGGACATTTATCTTTCATCAAGTGGAATAAAAAATGCATATGGTTGTATTTCTTGGAAACCTAAGAAAATGTCTGTAGAGCATCTTAATATCTTTTTCATAGTATACCTGTAAAGCAAACCTTTTTAAGGTAGCGCAAAATGACTCATTTTCTATTTAGAAATTTGAGTTAAAACATGTTCTAGTCCATTTTTAAAACTAAAATATCTTCAAATATAAATAGCAATTAAAAATTACAATTTTTTAAATATGGAAACTTTAATTCTTGAATCGTGCATTAATATTTATAATATTTGTAACAATTGTAAATGTTTTGTAAAGAGCTTTGCAAATTGATTTTGACGTTCCTTTTTTTTCTTATAAGGTTCTCGATAAAGCAGAGTATCTCAGAGATATGGAAGGGAATGTTTTGCCTGGGTTTCTTAGGTTACAAGAATTGGTAAGTAATGTATGAGAGTCTCTTTCCCCTATGGCCTAATCAATAGATTATATTGTCAACATATTTCCTTTTGCCAGTTTGATAAGTGAGAGATGATATTTTGATATATTAATTTGCATTTATCTGTTATGAGTGATATTAGCATTCTTTTCAAAGTCATAGCAGTTTGTGACTTGATAACACTTATTCTTCAACTTTAGCTTTTATTTCTAATTATAAGTGACTAACACTACTTTCTAGTAAAAGATTTTAGGTATTTGCTAAACTAAATGGCAGTGGCTAGACTTTAATTAAGCTTGCAAGAATTTAAAATTTTCTTTTCATTTTAGTAATTTAGAATAAAATGGTATATCTGTTCTGGGTTATCTTGAATTCCATATCATGTTTACTCAGCAACAGGAGCAACTTTATATTTCAATTTTCAGTTGTGTTGGCACTGAACAATATTAATACTACTCTAATTGTTGTGGCCTGGGAATAGAGCAGACATCTTTTTTCATGTGAGTATGTGTCAGGTGAAAGCCAAATATTATTAGGGCAAACAATGGGGTTTTACAATAGTTTAAATAAAGAAAACTGATGAGAGGATTCATTGTTCACCAGTACCAGTTGGTATAGTTATGCTAAATTCGAAAGAACTATGGCTGTTTTTGTGTTAGAACCATGGTCACAAAGCCAGCAAAGGTTTAGTTTGAGACAACAGTATTGTTTGTCTTAAGTCAGTTAATACCAATTTAAATTTTGTTGGTGTTCTAGTTTTGCATTAACTTACAAATTTATGTTGGCTTTATAATTTTATAAGTTGCTTTGAGCATAAATAGTTTATATCTACCTAGTTTTATGTCTATATTATTTAAGTATTAAGTAACATTATAATAAAAATTAAGTGAGTATATGGGGAGATAATGCTTAGAGCGTTTCCACCTCTGAAAAGTTAAACACACTCAAATTTGAGAAACTGCTAGAAGTTCAGAGAGGCTTTCCAAGTACCACTGAAATTATTGTATGCCTAAGGCCAACTCCTAGAATTCACTTTTAGTGATAGTTTTCTGGGGCCAATATGGAGAGGATAGGAAGAGATTAAATGTATTAAACGTTGCTCCTGGTGGCCTATCCTGGAAGTTTGCTCAGATAGTCTAGCCTTTTTCAGTTTGATTAATTCTGAACATTTTACTACTGAGATCAGGGACTACTCCTCTCTGTTATTATTTTATTGTGTTTGCATCCACATCCAGTATTTCCCATTACTATGGTCTCAGACCTCCTATCTGGTATCTTTAGTGCATTCCTGATGTCTTCTTGCCCTTCCACTGTAGCTTATCCCATTGTTTCCCCTCCTGTCCAGTAATGGTGACTTTGTGTTCCTTCGTAGTAGTTAGGCCTTTTACTTTGTTTTAATTTTAATTATGGCAACTAAAGAAAATGGAAAGATGCACAGTAATCTTCACTCTACCAGAAAAGAGAATTGTTTTGACATTTTTGAAAACATGCTTGATTTTTTTAAAAAACATATTTTGCTTATGAGAAATATAGCAAAAATACTTCCCCCATTTTATATTAAATATTTATCTGAGTGAAATGAAATACTTTCAGATGAACAGATGAGAACATTACCAACTTAAAATCCTTTCAGACTGAAAAATACATTTTTTAAAATCTCAATATTTTTAACTGATTTTATAAAATGCTCTTGGATAATCATTTTAATTTATTCTCTTTATTATTATATTTTTTCTATTACTATTTATCTGCTTTGGAAATTATTTTAAAGTCAAAACAACTTAATGCTTTGAATTAAGATTGTGTTTAGAGTATACTTTTTTATCCTTATAGAAGTAAATTCAAGGATTCTTAAAAATTAATGTTGTAAGAAAGCATTTGAAAGTAAAATCTTTTATTTCATAAGATGCTAGATTTTGTAGAATTATTAATTTATTGAACTCAGCTGCCTTTGTTAGCCAAAGTAATATTTTCTAAATAATGAAAATTAGAATGTAAGATTACCCGTAAGTTAGGAATCAATTAATAGTAAATCACCATCAAAGTATAGTATAATTTATTTATGAAATAGGGTCCTAAGAATAGTTACAGAACAAAACAACTTTCATTTTTGTTTTAGTTTTAATTGTGGAAACTGAAGAAAATTAAAAGATGCACAGTAATCTCCACTCTACCAGAAAAGAGAATTGTTGTTGAAGCTGCATGTCAACTTGGGAGATATAAAAGATTCTGGGAACAGCTAAAATTTATGTTGAGAATGCAGAGGTGTCTCCTCGTAGACTCTAACTAGCATGTATAGGGCATTCGTGGCCACTCTGAAGAAGGATAACTAACATACACGGGGTCTCTTCTCTTAGTATTCTTTTTTTATACCAATTATAATTTCTAAATATACTTCAAAAGATGTCTGGTTACTTAACACTAGTGTTTTAGATCATACTTGTTTATATTTTTAATGTACATGTACATGTACTAATTTGTGTGAAAATAACCTTTAAAAAAGCTTTAAGTTTTCTAATAATAGTGGGTATGTGGTTATATAATATGGCTTATCTGTTTTTCTTCAACTCATATTTCTTTTTTTCTGGGTTGCTGTTAGCCATTTTAATGATGAGAGATGTGAAGTTTTGTCTTTTTTGTTTACTGATTGAAAATAATGATTTCTTCGAAAATTTCCATAAAAAGGTTTTGTCATAATTATTTAAGTAAATGTGTTGCTTAATTTTTATAAAGTAAGTCCTAGCATTCATGTTAACTGAAATGTTGATTAACCTAAACGTTTTATGGAAATTCCAAGTAATTATGTATGAAATTTGCAAGTGGATGAACTCCTTGATTAGGTTTTCTAAATATGGCATATTAATATGCAAATAATTTGTTATATGTTGAAACTTTGCTGGATTTATTTGAAATAAAAATTCAAATGGAATTACTGCTGTGTTTAAGATTTTTAAATGTTCCAAAGTTACTTCTTTTTTCTTTTCCAGTGTGACAGAAATGTGACTGTGATCTTTCTCAGTGAAATTATTTGGGAAAAGTTTCGTCCAAATACGGGATGCTTTGAGCCATTTGTCTTGTACTTCCCTGATTATAGCATAGGTAAATTTTAAAACATTGTTTTGACAAGTGATAATTCAGTAAAATAATCTTTGGAAGATTAAGCTAGCATCTTCAGATGGGAGTACTCTACGTCTTTTGTTTTTTTAATACTCTGATGTCTTAAATTGTTAAAGTTTATGTTCAATCTCAAACAGAATGCTGCTTATGTTTCTGCATTTATATAGGTTTTATTTTGGAACTCTGAGGGGTAATTCTTGTGTAATAACTAAAATTTTTTGAATAAGCAGTTTCTCACATATTGTGTTAATGGTGTGTTTTAACATTTTTTAGCTAGTAATTTAGATGTATATATTACACCCATACAAATGAGATCAGATCAGGTTGGCAGAGTACATTAAAATTGTATTGAAATCTTTATTTACCATGAACTTGGCTTAAGAACTATGTGGGATGTATTTTTCTTTTTGTAAATTTCATTTTTTATTACTGTGACTCTTTGAGAGCCAATTGCTAGCCTTTGTGTTTCTTACTTCTTTTTGGTTTGTCTTTAATCTTACATTTCATAGATCCTGATATGATGCTTCTGATTCAAAGATTATAACTGTGAAGCACAAGGTGGTTAGCAGGCTCTGGAAAAAAATAGTATTCCCTGACCTTGGCCTCATTAACACCAGCCTTTCAAACTAATCAGCTATGAACATTCATTATTTATATCAACACATTTTTGCCTATTTTCACAAGAACAGCAATCAAAAACACCTCCTGTCTTAACTAATTAACTTGAGATTTTAAAAAAACACACAAAAATATATAATAGGAGCCCTTATTTTTAATAGGCTCCTTTATTTTTAGCCCTTATTTATTTTGTCTTTCATGAAAATCACAAAATAAGGAGAAGAGAAATGGGTAGGAAGAACAGAATAAATCAAAGGATTTCATTAAAGTTTTCTTGCCCTGGCTGGTGTGGTTCGGTGGATTGAGTGCTGGCCTGCAAACTGAAGGGTCACCAGTTTGATTCCCACTCAGGGCACCTGCCTGGGTTGTGGGTCAGGTCTCCAGTTAGGGGTGTGTGAGAGGCAACCACACATCAATGTTTCTCTCCCTTTGTTTTTCTCTCCCTTCCCTTCTCCCAAAAAATAAATAAAATATTTTTAAAAACTTTTCTTTATACCTATGTCGTCATTGTTTGAAGTTAAATTTTTTCATGACCTATTTCAGTCTTTAGTACTGAAAAATTATTTAGAATACTTAAGATAATAAAAATGCTGGTTTTCTATATCTTAGTAAAGTGAGTTAAAGTATGGTATAGTGAATTGTAGAATTTGATTAAAATTTTAATCATCTATGGATGGCGAAAATTTAAGGGCATAATTAGATTACTAAAGTGATCTTGCCAATTTTAGAAAGTGTGAGCTATAGATTTTTGAAAAGTGTATAATAATGAGACTAATTTAGTCTAATTATTAAATTCTAGTACATTTTACATTTTAAGTGTTTTTTAAAGCTAAAATACCAAATCACACAAAAAGGCATTTAGAAAGGAAGCATTAATTGATAAGCCAAAATGGAGTCAGAATAAGTAAGCATAGAACCAGAGCAAGAGGATAATCTTAGTGGCCAAGTCACCTAATTATATAATACTTTGATACATATGCCATCTTTAGGAATATGGTGCCTGATATTGAGGATACCCTCTCCACTCAGAGGATAGGGGCAAAATTTGGAATTCTTGTTGTCTGGTCTCTGCCACATGAAGATTGCTCATCTTTTGGAAATGCATTTTTCTTTTTTTTTTTTTTTCGGGTGAATTATAATGCCCTTGATCAGGTTTTTGGTTTAGTTATTGTATCAGTAAGGATAAGTTATGCTCTACTAATAATATGAAAATCTCAGTGACTTGTAATTATCTACCTCACCACCTTTGTATTATTTGGGCTTTAAAGAAATAAAAAGGGAAGAAAAATCTTGTTTATTCTATTTGGGATTTGTTGACCTTCTTAGATATGTGAATGTAAAGTTTAGTAAATTTTGGAAAATTTTCAGCCATTATTTCTCAAAAATTTAAGTACCACTTCCCTTTTTCTGAGACTGCATTATATGTATGTTAGACTACTTGATATTATCTCACTAAATCTCTGTTTTTAAATTTTAAATACTTTTTTCTGTGTTTTATTTGGGATAGTTTTTGTTTCTATATCTTTAAAAGTTCACTGTTTTTTGTATCTAATCTGCAGTTAATCCCATGCAGTGGAATTTTTCATTTCAGATCTCATTATACTTTTGTTTTTCTTTTTATCCTTGAGCATATTTGTAATAGTTGTTTTAATGTTCTTTTCTACTAATTCTATTACCTCTTTCATTTTGGTCATTTTTTTATTGACTAATTTTTCTCCATTACTGGTATCCATTATGCTTTTTCATGTGTTTAGCAATTTTCAATTGTATGATAATTGTGTTTTTGTTTTTTGCGTGTTGGACTTTTTTCTGGTAAGCATTTAAATTAGATGAAGCTATATTTAACCCTTTCGGGACTATTTTTTAAGCTTTTTTGGAGATAGAATCTAGCCTTTATTCCATGGCTAATTTTAGCTATACTTCTAAGATGTAGCCCTTCTGGGATCTCAGCTGAGTGCCCCACTTATTCAGCAATTTCTGCATGTTGACTGGTAGCAACATGAATGGTTCACATGTGTGAACTCTGGGAACTGTTTGAGTTACAGCTCTCCAGTAATTGTTTTTCCCCTTAGGGGGTTTTACTCTGTTCATATACACATTGGTATTCAACCAAGACTCAAGGGGAACCTCTGCAGATCTCTGGAGCTCTTTCTTACATAGCTCCGTTACATTCTGTGCTCTGCAAATTCTAGCTACCTTAGCTCCCTGTACTCTCAGCTCTGTCTCTTTAACTCAGTGGGGTTGATGTACTTGTTTTGGAACTCTAAAATTACCTGTAGTTAGAAAGCCTGCCTGATGGTGGGACTCATCTCATTTGTTTCCCTTTTCTCACATATCCCAGCCCTTTACTGTCTGTTGTTTGGGGTCTGAAAGTAGTTGTTTTCTGTATTTTGTCCAGTTTTTAGTTGTTTATTATAGTATAGTATTTCTGGATCCTATTCCGCCCTCATGACTGGAAACAGAAGTTCCTCTCCAAGTTAGAAATGGTAATTTGATAGTGAAATTTTAAGACACCAGAAGACCAATCAAATGGTTTTTTCCTTCCCATTATTTACTCCCAGTTATTGCACTGTTTTTAGTTTCCTGTTAGAGATGGGGTATTTTTTTTTTTTTTTTTTATGAGTTTGAACAGTCCTAGGCTATTAGAGCTGACATGGCTTATGCCAGTTATACTCTCACATTTTGTCTATAGACTATAACTGAGCAGCTCATTAATTCTACAGCAACACAGTAAGATTTCTAATTCTTACAGGACTTTCATCAGGATTGAAATGGGCCAGTGGTAACATCTAATCAACTTTCACACGTGGCACTGAGGGTTACCAGTAAGGGATAGCTCGAGAGAGATGTTCAGGAGGAACTCAATAGTGTAGTCTGTGCTGGAGACTTAACTGTTCTCCAAATTTCCTCATCCATGCATTCACAGACCAACTTTTTTGCCTGAGTATGTTCATCTGTTTGACCACTTATCCCTTCTTTCTTTCCATCTATCCAGTTATTTGATGACTTTTATGAGAAAATATACCTATCTCCAAGTTTTAAGGCATCTTTGGAAATTTTCTGTGTATCAGATATTTTCCCTTGCGTAGCTGAAAAAGCTTAGTGACATTAGATTTACATTTTGTTATTACAATATAAAAATACATAGACTCCATATTCAGGCTTTGTCCTCTGTGTATTTTTTACAGTAGCTCTGACACAGAAATGTAAATCAAGTAACAGTCTTTTTTTAAATCACTGCCTTGTTTAAAAGATCCCCTGAATATAGCTTTTTCTAAATTTCTGTTCATGAATAGCTATTGATAGTCCACATATATTGTTTGATCTTGCACCTATATCTAACTCACTGTAAGGAACAAGAGAATAAGAGAATAAAGTGAGGAGCTACTGGTAGATGGCATACTAACCATGGTAAAAATGCTCACTTATTTCGAACATTAAACAAAAGGGATTGACATGATCAGAACATCCTGGAAGAGTTTTTTACTTGGAAGTATTGCAAAAGTTTTGAACCCTGTGGAACTATGTTTAAAGTATCAAATTCAAAGAGCTCTTAATTGAGAAATGTAAAGAAACCATTGCATGGGGTGGTAAACACACAGTGCAGTATATAGATGATTTATTGAAGGATTGTACATCTGAAACCTATATAATTTTGTTAACCATTGTCACCCCAATAAATTTAATTTAAAAAGGACCGTTGCACCAAGAAGTCAGGGGATTACAATAAGGAATTGATTCATTACTGTAGCTGGGAAATTTTGAATAATAGGTGGTTGTTTCTTTTTAATTTTAACTGCCTTCTATAATATAGTATTTCTAGCAGGGTTAAATACAAGTTTGGCTCAGTTCATTGAGCATCATATCACTACCAAAGGGTTGCAGATTCTATCTCCAGTCAGGGGACATGCCTACGTTGTAGATTCAATCCCTGGTCAGGGTGCTCTCTTACATTGATGTTTCTGTCCCCCACTTCCTTTCTCTCTAAAAGCAATAAATATTAAAAATGAATAAATACAAGTTTAGGACTCTAAATGTGTGACATTATATAAAGGCTTTAAGATAGAAGAGATATAGAGTTAAGATACCAAAGTTACAGGACGAAAACAGTTTACTGAAAGGGGAATGACAAAGTAAGTATGATGACTATCATTAAAATGTTTATGAATTCTTTTAGTTTTACAAAAAAAAATGATCATTTTTTAGTTTAGTGATAGTACTCCTAGTTTAAGTAGTGCCCCTTCTTGTTTTCACAAGTTGCTGTCTTTAATAAGCAGAAAAATAAAATAGAATGTATTATTTTTTGTCTCTGATATTGATTTTGCCAGTAATAAGGTTCTTGAAATTTTCTTTAGGTGTCATTGTTTAATATTTGTCTCAAGCAACATTTAACATTTTTTTTAGAACATTAGAACAATTGTTTTATCTCAATTTCAAGATTTGCATTACTTTTTTATCATAACAGTTTTATTACTCTTTAATTATTGCTATTTTAAACCTTTGTTATAAATGCTGGAAGATATAAGTAGGGTGCTGTAATAATCATTCTGTGTTTGTGTCCTGGGAACAGGGAACCTTCAAAAGATCCTGTCCCACGATCATCCTCCAGAGTATTCGGCTGATTTCTATGCTGCTTACATTAATATTCTTCTTGGAGTTTTCTACACTGTCTGTCGGGATTTGAAAGAGCTCAGTCATTTGGTGAGTGAGCATTTTGTTATAAAGAAAAGTATGCCCTTTAGGATTTTTCCATGAGGAAATGGTGTGTGATAGGTTGGAAATTGAAAATCTATTCTGGAAATTTTGATTTGGCCCTTTGAGGCTAAAATACCATAAAAAGGAAGAAATCTGTAGGTTAGTGCAGATTTTGACCTGATTAGAAAACTTCCATTTATCTTTAGATAGGTCTTTTCACTTGTCCTTTGGAGTGTTTCCCCCGCCTTTCCCTTTTTTTCCCTAGTTGCAGAAAATGTAGAACTCTGTGAAAATCAAAATAAAGAGTAATAGGTGTAAAAACTTAACAAGCAATTGTACATTTCTTTGATAATTTTTTGTAAGAAATATATTTCAGGTTTTATGTATGTAGTGATAGCAGTCTGGAATGTAAATGAACTTGAAAATGATCAGAAGCTTTAATTATAGGTCTTTCATTAACCATTGTCCTTGAGTTACTAATCTATAAAACATACTACTTTTATAATTTATAGAAAATGTTACTTCAATATTTTTAAGCATTAGAAAAGCTGTTTATATTTCATAGGCAGTTTGGAAAATATACAGGGTCTAGCAGAGGTAAGGCCTGCTGGAATGTGGTTGGTAAGGTAATAACATGAGTGTGATAATTTTTAGTTTTAATTTGAACATTTCACCTAAAATGTCATATGGTATGCTTGAGTGTGATATTGTTATGTTACAGAATTACATACTTATGATTTTATAGTAAAATATTTTATAGTAAAAAGGGGCATTATTGGTGCCAGACCCTGTGTTTACTTTAAAATTTTTTTTTTTTACTTTTTAATTTTAATTGTGGTGATGAGAAAGAAAAGAGGCAAGAACATCTGGCTTTCCTTTTAGAAACCTTCAATTAATACTTAAGATCTCTCCATATAATAGAAAGTAGTAACATGTCTAAGGCTGGAAAACAGTTACTTTGTTTGTTTGTTTGTTTAAGTACAGATGTCTGCTTTTCCCACCCAACCCCAGCCATCCCCAAGTCTCTCCCCTGATTCTGCACCCCCCCCCCTTTGGAAAGCAGTTACTTTTAAAGTAACAGATTCTAATTGGCCCATTTGCTTTGCTCTTTTTCTTTTTTCTCTGAAGTATTACTGAGAAGGATTCAGTGTTCTGTTTGAGGCAGCATTAGGACGAGATGACCATCTAAAACTTATGTTCACATTTATTACCTTTCAGAAGTTTCAGATTTTAGGCCTCTTGATTTAGATGTGGATTCAAGCATCTTGTGGGTAAGGAACAAACAAATAACAAGTTGTTGATTCAAGCCAATCACTAACATCTCTCCAGAATTTGAATGTCTTGGATCTCTGGTGCCCAAGGGAAATGACAGCAGAGGGGTTTACAGAGAGGAGAGAGCTGTCCTTGGTTGAGATGGAATTGGGAGCAAGTACTCATCCACTGTCTGTCCTGGGAAATAACTGGCAGTTTCCGCTCCTTAGCACTGATGTCCTTGAAACTGGTAGGAATCTGGGATGGCACCTATTTAAAATTAGATTATACAAGAAAGAAGAATTATTTACAGAAACTATTTCTAGAGAAAAAATGTAAAAGGAAAAAATACATATTTAAATATGGTATTGTATAAAGTCCTTTGGGTTTCACCGAGGAATGATTTCTTTTTTAGAAATAAGGTTACAGCTTTTCTTGTTATTACATCATATTCATAAACTTGAAGCTTGAAGCATGATCTAAGTAAGCCTTTATTACTATTAGTAATACTAGTAAGTTTTAAAAAGTGATCTTTAACCATTGGAGGAAAAAATAAGTATTCTTATTTTCTCCATATGTAGAATTAGAACATAGGAGAATAAAGGTATAGTTTCCTTTTTTCCTTCAAATGGATAATGTTACTTATTTCAAAGTTTGCAAGTGGCATATTTCTTGAGAGTTTAATAAATCACCTGCCAAAGATTCTTTTTCATATAAAGAATCTATGTGCATATAAATTTGCTTTAGGAATTGGTATTTCTTTAAGGCTTATTTTTTGGATGCTATTTCTGCAAGTAGCACAAGACAGGAAAAATTAAAGTAGTACTCTGAGTATTCATTTCAGTTTGTCTTTCTGACACTACGTATATTATTCCTAAGAAATAGTAATTATAATTTTTAAAAAGTTTAATTAAAGAAATTATTTTTATACCCATATAAATGCCATCCATAGAATAATTTATTTTCTAAATTTTAGTTTTGTGTATTTCTAAACATCTGTCACACATATTTATTGTATTTCAAACCTTTTACCCCCAATATCATAATTTTCTTAGAAATTACTCAGTAAAATGAATTGCTTGGCTAGAGCTTAGCAGTCTTTTAGAGTGCATTTCCAAGTTTCTGGTGCCTGTTTGTTGTTGTTGATTTGTTTGGCTGTGTGGCTAGTGGTAGTGGCTAGTGACATAGTGACTAATAAGAAAATGCCAAATAACAAGTGTATATATGGTAGAATGAGTGGAGGATTTATATTAAAATACCTTCGCTTTACTGCTTACCAGTTGTGTCATGTAGGGTATGATCCTTAATTTTTCTGTACTTTTGTTTCCTCATTTCTGAAGTGGGACTTCACTTCACATATATACCTCACATGATTTTTATGAGTGTAAAATGAAATGCTGTACATTAAAGTGCTTATAAAGAATATCTAAAAAGATACTAGGTGATGTTACTGATTACATGTCATTTGCTTACATATTCTCCTTTTAAAATACAGATAATTTCTATGAGGATCACTGATATTTGATGAATTATTTTAATTAAATAATACAACTGCTTTTTATAGCCAGGACCCAGCATTTCCTGGGGAATAGAAGTTTTGCATTCATTTTTTGAGCATGGGGCTAGGTAGATGGGGTCTTGGATGTTAGAAGAGTAGGTGAGGGCACTAGGCAGCAGGACAGCGAAGGAGCTGACACAGAGAAGCTCCATAAAGTACAGATAGACCTCTGATGCCTCACACATAACTTAGCTTCCTCACATGCAGCTGACCAACCCAAGGTAATCTCTAGCTAGTTCAGATGGTATCATGACATTCTCTGATCTCAAATTCTTTCATGTATTTTTTAAAACAATATTTTTGATGAGGAAGAGATTGTTCTGAAATGCTTGCAGATTTGTCCTTCAGCTATTAGTGGATTCATAAAGACAATATACACTAAAGTGTTTTTGTACATATTAGTTATTTTTGCTTATTTACCATGGGTTTGTATGAAAGAAAAAAAATGCTTCCTGAGAAGTGAAATGAAAAAGATTATAGAAGCTTGTGGATAAAGAATCATGGTATCTGGCTCCATAGCATCTGTTCATAAGCATTATATTGTACTACCTCTTAAATAAGAGCCAGCCTTTATTGAGTACTTACTGTGTGCTGGGCACTGTTGTAAACTTTTTTACTTTTATTAGTTCAATTAATTCTTACAACAACCCCATGAAAGAAAGTACTATCATGAATCCTGATTTTATAGATGAAGAAACTTCTTCCTTTACCAGCTCTGTGATCTGGCCAAATTACCTAACCTTTTGAATGTGATTTTTCTCTTCTGATAAGTAGATATATTGTGAAGTAAAAAGAAAGGAATACAGGTAAAATGCCTGATAACCTGTAGGGGATCAGTTACTTTTAGTTTGCTTCCTTCTGCTGAGCAAAAAGGTCATGGGCTTAAAAATAGGTTGAGATTTTACTAGCTGCAAGAACATAAACCAGAGCCCAAATATAGAGACTGATAATACCTGCTGTAGGTTTGTATCAGATATTAACGTCATGTGAAGTTTGAGAGTGATCTGGCAGAAGATATATCATCCCATCAATTGTCAGAGTTTGCCTGACAGATGGCTAGATAAATGGGTGTTCTTTAGCACCCTTTTATATACTGTACTGATTTCTTTATGCGTGAGAATGACTTTTTCCACAGAGAAAAGTTACTCTTTGGTTAAGGATACTTCAGAGAGAGATGGAGTCTTTAATTAGGAGAAATAATCTAGTGAGCTTTGTTTTTCTTTTCTTTTTTGTTAACTATTTGATTAAAGTATACCATACATAAAGAAGAGCACAGAAACCATAAATATGTATCACAGTGAATTATTACAAAGCAAAAACCATTTATGTAAATATAAGCTAAGTCAAGCAGTATCTCAGGAGCATCTCAGGATGCATACCAGCGTCTCAGGAACCTTCTATGCTTCTAATTTCTGCCTTTTCTTTCCTCCCCAGAGGTAATCATAATTCTTACTTAAAAAATAAAAGGTTAGTTTTGCTTGTTTTTGAAGCTCCCCAGAAGTAATTACTATTCTTATAATATCAAAGATTAGTTTTGCTTGCTTTTGAACTATCTGTAAATATAAACATACAGCATGCATTTTTTTAATCTACTTTTGCTCAACATTTTATGATGTTCATCTGTGTTAAATGTACCTCTGGCATATCCAATAGGTCACATAGTCTTTAGACATGACATAAGCAGAAAGTGGTATTTAAGACAGCTTTCCTAGTTAGGCCTGCAGAGGGTGCCTTTATTTATGACTTTGATAATTATGAATTCTTTTGTATCACAACCACATTCAGTGGTACTGACATATTAATAATTTGCTGTAGTTATTTTATTAGGTATGGTATTTTCAAAATAGTGAAAGTATTGGATGTTTTTAGAATTTAAAATTTTAGAAACAATTTTAATATTCAAAAAAATTGCAAATATAGTAAAAAGAACTTTTCCTCTTTTTTCCCCAAAACGTTTGAGAGTAAGTTTGCTACCAATGCCTCATCACCCCTGAATCTTTAGCATGCAATTTTCTACAAAGACATCACCTACATAAATAACAACAGTACACTCTTCAAAATTAGAAAATTGGTTTATTGCTACAATTTGATACTCACACCCTACTCAAGATTGTACAGTAGTTCCAATAATATGAGGTCTGCCTGGAAAAAGTCCATCCATTTTTAATATAATGAGAATGGTTTGCATGACACAGATGTAACCTGGCAGCTGAGGAGAGCAGACTGTAATATGCATGTGTGAACACTGACAACTTCACTGTATTAGTCAGTGCCCCCCCCCAGCCATAGATTCTGCTGAGTGAGCATGTGTACTATGTGGTTGTTGAATTAAAAATGACTAAGTGAGTGGAGCAATGAATTTGCATCACATTTTACATTAAACTTGAATATTTCTCCATGGGAACTATTCATATGATTCAGAAGGCTGCAGCTATGGGCAACTGGTGATTGGCTGCTTTATCATGACAATACACCCACTCATGCATCACATCTCATGCAGAATTTTTTTGTGAAACATCAAACCACCAGGTGTGACAGCTTGTGACTTCTGGCTTTTCTCAAAACTAAAATCACCTTTGAAAGGGAAAAGATTTCAGACTGTCGATGAGATTCAGGAAAAAATGACAGGGCAGCTGATGGCGAGTGGGAGAACTGTATGAGGTCCCAAGGTGCCTACTTTGAAGAGGCATCATTTCCTATATATAGTGTTTCTTGTATCTAGTACCTGCTTCAGTAAATGTCTCTCTTTGCTAATACATGGCTGGATACCTTCTGGACAGACCTGTATACATCAGATTCAGTGAAAGAATTCAGTTCAGAATCATATTTTGCAATTAGTTGTCATGTCTCTTGAACTTTCATCTGGAACAATTCCTCTGTTTTTGACTTTCATGATCTCAAAACCTTTGAAGGTTACTGGCTAGTTGTTTTGTATGTAGACTCTCCCTCAAGTTCGATTCATCTGATGTTTCTTCCTGATTAGATTTAGGTTATGTATTTGACAGGAATATCACAGAAATGATGCAGTGTTCTCATTGCATCCTGGCAGGTGTTACAAGATTTGATTTTATCTCATTTCTGATAATGTTCATTTTGATTATTTGATTAAGGTGGCCTTTTGTGGGGAGGTACTTTGAAACCTTATAAATATCTTATTCCTCATCTGAGTTTCAGCTTACTAATTTTTTTAATATCATTCTGGCTTCAGTATATCCTTTTTTAAGACAGTGATATCAAGGTGGTTCTCACCTAATCACATGAGTCCTTTAAAAGGGGCTAGTTTTCTCTAGCTGATCAAAGAAGTGGAAGGTAGAGATTTGAAGCATAATTAAACTTCTCTGTAAAATGGGGATGACAGTAATGTCTTTTATAGCATCATTTGGAGGATTAAATAAGTTAATGCATATAGAGTACTTAAAATAGTAAGACCTGGCACATGGTAAGGTCTCATTGCTTGATGAAAATTTCTAAAAGCACTGTTAATGTAAATGTTCTCACTTCTGATTTTTGTCCCTCTCGTGTTTTTGAAATAAAATGTAGGTATTAAAAAAGGCAAAACAGTTGAGAAATTACTTGTGCTTAGCCATGGAGTATGTTTTTATATTTGTACTTGATGTATGTATTATTTTCCTATTTCTGCAACATAAATTACCACAGATTTAGTGGCTTAAAACAGCACTCATTTATTAGCTCACAGCTTTGCAGGTCAGAAATCTAGGCATTGTGTTGCTGGCTTCTCTGCTCAGGACATCACAAGGCTAAAAATAAAGTTTTGGCTGAACTAAATTCTCATTTTGAGAAAAACTTCTTTAGGCTCATTCAGAATGCTGACAGAATCCAGTTTCTCTTGGTTGTAAGAATGAGGTCCCAAATTCCTTTGCTTGCTGTCAGCCAAGAGTCTTTCTCAGACCTAGAGACCACACACATTCTTGGCCATATGGCCTTCTCCATCTGCCAACCAGCAAGGGCACATTGAATCATCATAGACCGAATCTCTAACTTCTTCTGGGACCAGCCAGAGGAAACTGCTTTTCAAGGGCTCGTGTGATTAGGTCCGACTTATCTGACCACCTTTTTATTTTAACTCTTCCATAAATAGTATTGTATAATCTCTGTGACCTTAATTGTATTACAAAGTCCCTTCACAACAGTGCCTAAATTAGTGTTTGAATAATAGAAGGTGTGTGTACACTAGGAGTCTTGAGGTATGTCTTACAATTTTGCTTATTACAATGTACATGTATCAGATTATTTTCTAACAAATAATTTCAAATACAATAGTGAGGGCTTTCTGAAAATCTCACTCAGAAAGAGAAAAGCTTCTCAAATTGCCTGTCCTGTCTTGTGGCAACCTACTCAGGACTCACCACAGATTGTTTTGCTTCTTAAAGTAATGCAGGTTTTTCTTTGCAATATTAGGGAAATGCAGGTATACCTTGGAGATACTGCAGGTTGGGTTTCAGATCACCATAATTAAGTATTGCAGTTTTGCAATACAACAAGTTTTAACTTTTTGGCTGGTAGACAGTCTTGCCTTCAATTTGTGAAAAATAGAACATCTGTGAAGCACAATAAAACTAGGGATGTCTGTATTCTCTGTTTCACCTGAATCAGGCCTAATAACATGACATCTTATTGGTTTTAAGGTAAATTCGCAGAACATCTCACAGATTCACAGTCATAAATTCAGGCAGTGGAATGTCTGTGTGCCTATAGGCAAATTTTTGCTTCTGTCTCCTCAGCCAACAAAGGGGCATAATGAAAGTTCAGTTGTCAGTAATGAGAAGTGGCCATAATTAACTTTTGATAATTGTGCTCCTTCTGTTACTATTATGAGTACTAAAATGCCCTGAGCACATGGTCATTTCTTAATAAAGTTATACCTCTTCTACTCCCCTTTACATTAATGAGACTAGTTAAGAGTAAATTATATACTTAAATGGTAAGGAATAGTGGGAAGTTGTATGGGAGAATATACAGTGGTTTTAAAAATTCATAATATAAAAGTCATATAAAGATTATTCCTGCTTAGTCTTTGGATATTTTTGTGATTTGTTAGTATCCTATATATTTTCATTCTCTGGGTATTTGAGAGGGCAGTTTAAAATACCAGTGATCTAGTACTTCGGTTTCATGTAAATAACCTTAATGTAAGGCAGTGGGGATTTGCCTATATGTAAGGATTAGTATAGGAGAAATGAGCATAATGTTGGAGAGTACATTTAAATGTCAGTAACCAAAGTTGTGAAAAGTATTTTGTGTTTAACAAATATTTTGTTTTAAAAATTACACTTGTTAGTAAGGGCTAGGTTTTATAGGTGTACTTAAACATAGAGACTGTGCTTGGACAGGTCATGTACTCAATTTGCTTAAACTACCTTTCAGTAGAATTCAGTATAGATTTATGGAAAACTACTAAGTAAATATGATTAACTAGTGCTTCTCAGACTTTAGAATATATAGAATTCCTAGTGAGATTGTTAAAACATAGATTCCTGGGCCTCATCCCCAGGATTCTGATGGTGTTAAGAATTTGAATTTATAGTAGTCTTTGGCAGTGCTGCCAGTCAAAATAGTTTGAGTTATACAGAACTAGATGACATTTAATTTGTGAGAATGAAGAGACTTTGGCAAATAACAGGTTAATTCTTTGGGCTAGGGGTATTTCATTTGTGTTTTATGGTCCTTCGCAACATAATTGTTCTAAAATGGCAAATTATGCTTTGTTGCATTGTTTTAAATCTGGGGGCCAATATAATAGTCAGGATTTAGGCAATTAAGAAATATTTTACATAATGTTTTACTACCATTATTGGTATTTGCTGTTTTATTATTGCAGTAATAAGCTATAATACCATTCTACTTCAACAATTATATCAAAATAAAATAGCCTAAATTGTAATAAAAATTTTACTTGAAAAATATTCTTAATTGTGGTAGATAACTACTTTTTTGTTGTTGTTATTTACAGGCAGTACTTAATTTTCCTAAATATTGTGAACCTGTGGTTAAAGGAGAAGGTAACTATGTAATTTTATTTACTAAGTTTTTTTTTTTTTTTAAATTGTAAGCTCTAAATTACTGAAATTTTCTTCCCTTTGGTGTAGCAAGTGAACGTGATACTCGCAAACTCTGGAGAAATATTGAACCTCATTTGAAGAAAGCCATGCAGACGGTTTATCTCAGGGAAATATCAAGGTAATTTTCTATTTAGTATGTATATTATTTCCATATATTTATTTGAGATGTTTACTATAGTATACAAGTTTTCTTTTATCTTGCTTACATTGGGGAAAAACTCTAGAGGTTTAAATTATTTCTTGTTGTTTAGGGAAGAATGTAATTTGATACAAGGTCTGTCCAGCAGGTATCCAGCCATGGAATAGGAAAAATAGAGACATTTATTGAAGAAGATACAAGATGTGAGAAACATTGTACATAGGACAATGATGCCTCTTCAAAGTAGGCACCTGGGGACCTCACACACTTCTCCCAGTCGCCATCAGCTGCCCCATGGTATTTTCCTGAATTTCATCAGTGGTCTGAAATCTCTTTCCTATCAAAGGTGATTTTAGTTTTGGGAAAAGCCAGAAGTCCCAGGTTGCCAAATCTGGGCTGTAGGAGTGCTGAATCACCTGGGTGATTTGATATTTCACCAAAAAACTGCATGAGATGTGATATGTGACTGGGTGTATTGTCATGATGAAGGAGCCAATCACCAGTTGCCCATAGCTGCAGCCTTCTGAATCATCTGAATAGTTTCTATGGAGGAATGTTCAAACTTTATACAAAATTTGAGGCAGAGTCATTGCTCTGCTCGCGTAGTCATTTTGAATGCGATGACCACACAGTACACACGCTCACTCAGCAGTGTCTTCTGCCCCCACTGACTAGTACAATGAAGTCATCATTGTTCTTGCATACCTATTCCAGTCCACTCTTCTTGGTTGCCAGGTTATATCGATGTCACTCATAACATTCTTGTTTATATTAACAGTAGTTAGACTTTTTCTTGACAGACCTTCTATATCCAACTATTGTAAAATTAAAAAATCTGGGTAGCTACAGAAAAATCAGTTTTAGCTTTGTTCTTTATATTTGTGTGAGATATTTGAGTGGTATCATGAAAATCTGATCATTAAAGAAATGTGTAAATCAAGTTATAAATCTGTATTTGTCTTTTGTTAGAATTTCACTGTAATAAAACTGCTCAAGTGCAGTTTTTAATACAATAGGCACATAATACAATAGGAAGAACATGGTTTTGATTTCCAGCTCAGCCATTTTTTGCTGGAGTCTGAGCAAGTCACCTAAAAATGCCAGTTCTCAGCTTCCTCCTATGATGAACCTTAGAAGATTTAAATAATATATGTAAAAATGATTTTTGAAATATAAAGTGCCTTATGGGTGTTAAATGAAGCCTAGGTTACAAAACAACATAGGTTAATGCTATCTGTTCTTCTCACTTTCTAGTCTGTTTTATTATTTTTCTCTCATAAATGCCTTATTTTCGAAGCTGGGTTACTAACTTTGTTTTCAGTTTAATTAGCTAATGAAAATTTAATGGTTAATATTTAAGGTTAAAATTTAATAATTTCTGAATAAATATGAACATTACAAAGGTACTGTTCTTTTTTAAATACATTTTATTGATTTTGCTATTACAGTTGTCCCAGTTTTTCTCACTTTGCCCCTCTCTCCCCTGTACCCCATTCCTTCCAGCAATCTCTTCCCTTAGTTCATGTCCATGGGTCATGCATATGAGTTCTTTGGCTACTCTATTTCCTATACTATTCTTAACCTCTCCCTGTATATTTTTGTACCTACCAATTTGTACTCTTTAATCTCTGCACCTTTTCTCCTATTCCCCTCTTCCTCCTCCTAGCTGATAACCATCCAGATGATCTCCATATATATGATTCTGTTCCTGCTCTGGTTGTTTGTTTAGTTTGTTTTTTTGTATTCAGTTGTTGATAGTTGTGCATTTGTTGCCATTTTAATATTCATAGTTTTGATCTTTTTCTTATATAGTTCCCTTTAACATTTCATATAATAATGGCTTGGTGATGATGAACTGCATTAGTTTTACCTTGTCTGGGAAACACTTTATCTGCCCTTCAGTTCTAAATGATAACTTTGCTGGATAGAGTAATTTAGGTTGTAGGTCCATTCTTTTCATTACCTTGAATACTTCTTCCCAGTTCCTTCTAGCCTGTAAACTATCTTTTGAGAAATCAGCTGACAGTCTTATGGGAACTCCTTTGTAGGTAACTCTCTGCTTTTCTCTTGCTGCTTTTAAAATTGTCTCCTTATCTTTAACCTTTGGCATTTTAATTATGATGTGTCTTATTGTGGTGCTCTTTGGGTCCAACTTGTTTGGGACTCTTTGTACTTCCTGGATTTGTATGTCTACTTCCTTCACTTAATTAGGGAAATTTTCTTGTATTATTTTTTCAAATAAGTTTTCAGTTTCTTTTTCATTTTTTTAAGTATTTTTATTGATTATGCTATTACAGTTTTCCCAATTTCCCCCCCTTTTATCCCCCTCCGCCCTCCTCCCCCAACTCTCCAGCATTCCCTCCCCTCCTTAGTTCATGTCCATGGGTTGTACATATAAGTTCTTTGAGTAATCTGTTTCTTATACCATTTTTTATCTCTTCCCATCTATTTTATGCCTACTAATTATGCTTCTTCTCCGTACCTTTTCCCCTCTATTCCTCCCTTCCCCTTCCCCACTGAAATCCCTCCATGTGATGTCCATTTCTCTGATTCTGTTCCTATTGTACTTCTTTGCTAAGTTTTTGTTTTCATTGTTCCTCTGTCTTGTATTTTTTTAGCTTCATTTGTTGGTAGTTGTGAGTTTGTTGTCATTTTACTGTTCATATTTTTGATCTTCCTTTTCTTGGATAAGTCCCTTTAACATTTCAGATAATAAGGGTTTGGTGAGGATGAACTCCTTTAACTTGACCTTATCTGGGAAGCACTTTATCTGCCCTTCCATTGTAAATGAAAGCTTTGCTGGATGGAATATTCTTGGATGTAGGTCCTTGCCTTTCATAACTTCAAATACTTCTTTCCAGCCCCTTCTTGCTTATAAGGTCTCTTTTGAGAAATCAGCTGATAGTCTTATGGACACTCCTTTGTAGGTAACTCTTTCCTTTCCTCTTGCTTCTTTTAAGGTTCTCTCTTTATATTTAATCTTGGGTAACTTAATGATGATGTGTCTTGGTGTGTTCCTCTTTGGGTCCAACTTCTTTGGGACTCTCTGGGTTTCCTAGACTTCCTGGAAGTCTATTTCCCTTGCCAGATTGTGGAAGTTTGCCTTCATTATTTGTCCAAATAAGTTTTCCATTTCTTCGTTGTCGTCTTCTCCTTCTGGCATCCCTATAATTCGGATATTGGAACATTTCAAGTTGTCCCAGAGGTTCCAAAACTCTCTTTATTTTTTTGGATTCATGTTTCTTCCTTTTCTTCTGGATGGATGTTTCTTTCTTTCATTCTAAATTGTTGCTTTTGGCCTGGTTTCCTTCCTGTCATTGTTGGTTCCCTGGATATTTTGCTTTATTTCATTTTGGGTATCCTTCATTTGTTTTTTCATTTGTTGACCAAGCTCAATCAGATCTGTGAGCCTTTTGATTACCAGGGCTTTAAATTCTCCATCAGATAGGTTGGTAGTCTCCTCATTGCTTAGTTCTGAGGTTTTGCTCTGTTCTTTCATTTGGGCATATTTCTTTGTCTTGGTGCAGCTGATTAAATTGTAAGGGGGTGGGGCCTCAGGTATTTACCTGGGCAGGGTTACCCTCTTTGCTGCCTGTGGTGCTGGGGCCAGAGAGGGAACAGTGCAGCTGCCTGTCTGCTTGTCTCCACTGCACTGTCCAGGGGACTCCCATGTGAGACTGGGAGTTTCTCCCACTGTCACAACTGCTGTAGTCCACAGCCGCCTCTGAGTCTCAGTTTTCCCATAAGTCAGCTCCTCCTGCACAGCCCCAGGAGCTTGGCCGCTGGCCCCGCCCCCAGAGTCCACTGCCTTACTGCAGTTTTTCTGAGTCAGCCCATACAGTCTGCTACCTTACCAGTCTGGTGGTTGTGGTTGATTTTTCTCTTTAATTCCTTGGTTGTCAGAGCTCCATACAGTTTGATTTTCTGGCACTTTTGGTGGTTTATTGATTTTAGATTGGTTGTTATCTTCCTTTTGGTTGTGTGAGGAAGTGAAAGGTTTCTACCTACGCCTCCATCTTGGCTGGAACTCAGTTTTTAGTTTCTTGCTTTCTCTCTCCTCCTTCTGGCACCCCTATGATTCAGATATTGTTACGTTTGGAAATGTCCCAGAGGCTCCTTATTCTATTCTCATTTTTTTGAATACCTTTTCTTATTGCTGTTTTGGTTGAATGCTTTTTCCTCCCATGTGTTCCAAATAGTTGATTTGATTCTTGGCTTCATTCCCTCCACTATTAGTTCCCTGTGGACTTTTCTTTATTTCACTTAATGCAACCTTCATTTCTGCTTGGGTCTTTTTTATATTGTTGCAGTACACGGTGGTTTCTTTGAGCATCTTAATAACTTGCGTTTTGAACTCTGCATCTGATAGGTTGCTTATCTCCATTTCATTTAGTTCTTTCCCTGGAGTTTTGTTCTGTTTTTTGATTTGAGCTGTATTTCTTTGTCTCCTTAATTTGGCAGTCTCTCTGTTTGTTTCTGTGTATTAGGTAGAGCTGTTTTGACTCCCTTAGTAGCATGGCCTATGTAGAAAAGGATGTATGTGGCTTCTTCAAATGCTTGGTTGTCGGACTTACATAGAGCTAAATTTTCTCATGAATCTGGGTGATGTTTGTGTTGTAATTTAGTTGTACTTTTTGTTGTAGCTGTGCATGGAGATAAAGAGTGTTTACCTATGCCTCTTGGCTGGAAGTCTCTTAATATGCCCATGGCCAACCGGCTGGTCCAGGCCCTGTTATTCTTCTTTTCAGTTACAAAAAGTCATTCATGAGAGGTTTTGGAAGTCATGGAATAAAAAAACCCTGTGGTCTTTTAAAGGTGGAAAAAACTGGCTCTTTGTTATAATAATTCTTACAAAACAATGAAAGAAAGGACTGTAGTTTTCAGTGGGATAATGATGGCTACCTAATCCAGTTCTCTCCACAAGATAGATAAGAAGAGCAAAGAACACCACTTTCCTGTAGAGTTGACTGAAAACTTCAATTTATATGCAGATGGTGAAGTAACTGAAGTCTGCAAAGCCAGCTCTGGAGCTCATGTTGAAGTGAAAAGCTAAAGACTGCACAGAAAAGAGGAGAGAATAGTGGGGGCCTTAGATAGGGTTGAGTAGTAGTGATGAAATACAGATGAGATCTCCTCCAGAAAGAAAGTCTAAGCCTGATTGGGAAATATTGGGAACAAGTCTGGATCCTATGCATAGAGTGCTGTCTATTAGAGGATCCAAAAAAAGGAAGTGTCTTATGACTATTTAGGACAAGAATTAGCATGGCAGTCTTGGGAAAGTATTGTTTCTGAGGGGAGACTGAGAGATGATTTGGAAGCATGTGTCATCCCCTGGAGGCTTGATAGTGAAGAAAGAACAAAGGGGTAGAAATTAAGACTAACACCCTCCCCAGTCCTTATACCTACCCCTGTCAAACAAGAAGATAATAAAAAAATCAGAAGATAAGCCAATCTCTCCCAGTTAAAATGGCACTATACCTGTATTAAAGAAACTACCTCATTATTCTTAAAGAAAAAAAAGTACTTTAGAATTAAGAAAGCTACTAAGTCATCCAAAGCCCTCATACCTGCATTTATAGAATCATTTGTTTGCTGATCCAGGCAAACTTGGGGCTTTTCAAAGTGAAGAAAAAAAAATAGAAAAGCCATGAAAAGGTTATTATAGGAAGAAACAGAATATGTGAATAAAAACATTTTTGCTGATGAAATTGCCCCTTTGCACCCAAAATAAAGTAGAGGAAGATGTAACACAGTATTCCAACTTGATGTGAAAATTTTAAACCAGCCTTTTCAGAGATGGAAAAATACTTTAAATGTAGAAATTTAACAACTCAGAAAAAATGGCCGAAGAAGAGGAGGTTGGGAAACAAAAACTAACCAAATTCACAAATGGAATCCAAGCAAAATTAATCATCTCAGAAATGAAAATTAAATTTTAAGATTTCCAAGGGATAGTGGATTTAACTGAGAAAATAGTCAAACCTTGGTTCTTGACATCTCCCATCTTGAACCAAGTTGTTCACTGAAAAATTGTCTTGGTGAACAAAATTTTGGTTCTTGACCCAACAACCCTTTTGTGCTGAAACCTGTATGATTAGATCAGTCACATGTCTCGCAGGTGACTTACAAAGGAAAGGATGCATGAGTATGAGTATGACTCAGTTTTCGAACAAATCACTTCTTGAACAGTCTTCCAGAATAAATTAAGTTCAAGAACAGAAATTCCACTATATAATAAAGGATATTGAGGAGGGAAATAAAAACTAAGAGGACAAACCTAAAGACATAAAAATAATCAAGTAGAATATAGTAAATATTACAGGCAAAGAAGATTCAATATACGTATCATTGGAATTCTTGAAGAAATAAAATAAAACAATGGATATGAATTAAGATCTTAAGCTATACTCCAAGAAGACTTTTCCAGAAGTTAAAAGACAACTCTATATATTAAGGGATTCATCTCTCCATTTGACTCATAATAGTCAATTCTGAGACTGTCCTAGTCCATTATTCTATAACAAATTACCACAAATTAGTAGTTTAAAACAAGGCACATTTATTATCTTATATTTCTGCATGTCAGAAGTCTAAAATGGGTGCATAGTATTGCATCAATTCTGAAGTGTTTAGGGAGAATCTGGTTCTTTGCTTTTTCCAGCATCTGGAAGCTATCAGCATTCCTTGGCTTGTGCTCCTTCCTCTGTTTTCCAAGCTAGCAGTGTATCATTTTCTCTTCTCTCTGACCTGCTGTCTTTTTTTTTTTCTGAAGAATCCTGTCATTGCATTGGGCTTCCTAGATAATTAGAATAGCATCCTCATCCCAAGATCCTCAGAAGTCCATGTAAGGTAACATTCCCAGGGTCCAGGGCTTATAGCATGGACATCTTTAGGGACTATTATTCAGCCTACTGCAAGATCTTTTTAAATATTAAAGAGAAAAATGTCTCTGAGCTCCCAAGCATAAAGGTAAGTTCACTTACCAAGGAAAGTGAATCTCTGATAAAGACAAGTGGAACAACATTTTCAAGAAACTCAGGGAGAGAGGAGTTTTTTCAGGTAAGGAATTTTATTGTTTAAGTATCAGGGCTGTAGAAAAACAGTTTGTTTGTTTTTTAAAGATATTATTTATTTTATCTTTAGAGGGGAAGGGAAGGAGAGCGGGAGAGAAACATCAATGTGTGGTTGCCTCTCGTGCGTCCCCTCCAGGGAACTGACCTGCAACCCAGGCATGTGCCCTGACTGGGAACCGAACCGTGATCCTTTGGTTCGCAGGCCCGCGCTCAATCCACTGAGCTACACCAGCCAGGGCGGTGAAAAACAGTTTTTAAAATGTAAGAACTCAAAGAACGTTATGTTCACAAACCCCTTCAGAAGAGTCTTCTCTTCTGAGAAGACAATGTTGGTACAACAGAGATGACTGGAGAAAACTACCAAAAAGATTTATGGTGAGCACTAATTTAATTAATTTTAGCTCAAAACAAAAAGATGGGAAAAAAGGTTGAAAGAATACAATATGTACATTATATGTTCTAACAGGGTAGGAATAACACAGTTTCAAAGTTAAAAATTGCAAAGAAGAGGGAGAAAGAAAGAACAAAGGAGAACAAACTCATTGATTATTGGAAAAGGAAGATAAGGGTACCAAAAAAATTCAGAAGTTAAAACTATAAAGAAGCCACTTATCCATCTGTATCCCTTTCATTGTTTTCCTAACCACACAAATTTTCTGGCCTGTTCTCTGTATCCTTTTTCAGAAGTGTTCAAATATGTATGTATATATCTTTATATGTGCAAAAGCGTGTTCCCTTTGCAATTTGCAATAATATGTAATCTGCAATATGCTTTTTTCACAAAAAGGTACAGAGCACAGAAATAAGCATTGCCAATCCGACCTCCTCTCTCACAGAAGCATTCTGAAAACCTTTTACTTTAATGGGTGAATTATACTCATTTGTATTTATTGATATAAAGTATATATGTTTTGCAGCTGTCGTGTTAATTAGCTGAATTTCCTTATGTGGTTATTTTCTTTGTCTTTTTTAAAAAACGTTTTGGTAGTTAGGACAGTTTTCATTTTGATTCCAACTGGTTACCTTTCTACTCATACTATACATAATGCCCATAGTCTCCTTATTTTCTCTCAGTGTGGCATAAAGGAACAGTGAGACTTTCCATCTAAGACTGGTGGTATCTACTGATCCATTTGAAAGTGTTTAAATTGCTTCCAGTTAAAATGACTTGCCCATTTCCCCCCCAATATCCCTGACCTCCTTTATTCATGTAAAATAAATTTTATTAAATTAAAAAATAATAACCATATATTTTAAATTTTCTAATTGAGATTAAATACTTGGAATAAGCAGAAGAAAAAGAATAGTCATAGAAGGCTAGATTCTGATTCAACAACTGTTGTTGGAATATATGTTGATTTTATATAGCTTTTATAAGCAGTTTGGACCATTTGATTTCTAGCCTGCTGTTTCTTTTTATTAATTTAATTTTTATTTATTGATTTTTAGAAAGAGAGAGAGATTTTTGTTGTTTCACTTATTTATGCATTCTCTTGTTGGTTCCTGTATGTCCCCTTACCAGGGATCAAACCCTCAACCTTGGCATATTGAGATGATGCTCTAACCATCTGAGCTACCCCGTTGGGGCTTTGAATTCTAGCCTATTCTGTCTCAATTAATACACTGGTACTCTGTGACTCAGACTCACCTCTGGGAATTAAGAGTTCGTATTTATTTAGAACATCGATGGACTTCTTAGTCAAATCTTAATTGAAAGCTGGCTCCGACACTTAGTAGCTTTGCAACCTTGTCAAATTAGTTAATGCCTTTGACTCTCAGTTTTGCCATTTGTAAAAAAACTAAAGAATAAATAAAAGTCTATCTCGTAAGGTTATGAGGATTAAATAGGATATGTTAACAGCTGGGTTAATAGACAGTTAATAAATGTTATAGTCTTCTCTCTTCCCATTGTCCTTTGAGAGATTAAACAACAATTTTAAATGGGTAATTACTATATAAGAAAATTATATTAATTTAAACTGTCTCAAAGCCTGAGTTATAATATTGTAACTGGTAAAAATTTA
This sequence comes from Anoura caudifer, assembly GCA_004027475.1. Lineage (NCBI taxonomy): Eukaryota > Metazoa > Chordata > Mammalia > Chiroptera > Phyllostomidae > Anoura > Anoura caudifer. The sequence continues at coordinate 23,905 of PVKU01008848.1, read as the reverse complement.
TTTTTATTTCCATTTATAAGAAGTAAGAAAGGTGAAAATGCCTTCTAATCTGCGATGTGCTATCAAGTTACTGTGAGATGGAAAAAATGATCTACTTTTTAAAGATTTTATTTATTTGTAGAGAGTGGGGAAGAAAAGGAGAAAGAGTGGGAGAGAAACTTTGATTGGTTGCCTTTTGAACGTGCCCTCACTGGGGACCAAATTTCCCTTACTGGGGACCAAATCTGCAACCCAGTTATATGCCCCAACCAGAAATCAAACAGCCAGGATGCAACTTGCAACTCCATGCCTTGCAGGATAATGCCCAACCAACTGAGCCACACTAGGGCTAGAAATGATCTATTTTGAAAGTCAGCTTGTTAGACTAGGTTTGCTCTTCACATAGGTTACTAGTAGCCTATCAAAAAAAATTTTTTTCTTGGAAAGCTCTTTATTTTTTTTATTTTTTATATATTTTACTGATTATGCTATTACAGTTGTCCCGTTTTTCCTTCTTCACTCCCCTCCCACCTGCACATTCCCCTCCTTTAGTTCATGTCCATGGGTCGTACTTATAAGTTCTTTGCTTCTACATTTCCTATACTATTCTTACCCTCCCCCTTTCTATTTTCTGCCTACCATTTATGCTACTTATTCTCTGTACCTTTCCCCCCTCTCTCCCCCTGTTACTCCCCTGTTGATAGCCCTCCATGTGATCTCCATATCTGTGTTTCTGTTCCTGTTCTAGTTGTTTGCTTATTTGCTTTTGTTTTAGGTGTGGTTGTCAATGATTGTAAGTTTGCTGTCATTTTACTGTTCATATTTTTTATCTTCTTTTTCATAGGTAAATTTCCCTTTTTCTGTATTCCTAGAATTTTCACCTGTGCTTGCTGATTTGAAAAACTATTTAGTTTTGTTTAGTATATTTAATTGTTCTGGCATTTTCTTTTTAATAAGCATTTTAAGAGCTTTGTGAGAGAGTTTTAAAGTGAGAGGAAGTCCTTACAAATCAATGAATCTAATTGCCTTAGTTTTTGATGAGAAGGTTATTGATTTATTCAAGGTCGTACAACTAAATCTTTGGTCCCCTAGGGCAGTCTTTTCACTACACTATGGTATGTTTTCTTACGGATTGACATACGTTAATCAGTTCATGGTCCTGATAATATTGGGAGCTGTTTGCTAGTTTTAATTGTGCCTTGGCTGATGTGGCTCAGTGGAGTGAGTGCCACTGGCCTGTGAACCAAAAGGGTCTCTAGCTCAATTCCCAGTCAGGACACATGCCTGGGTTGCAAGCCAGGTCCCCAGTAGGGGGTGTGTGAGAGGCAACCGCACATTGATGTTTCTTTCCCTGTCTTCCTCCCTACCACTCTCTCTAAAAGTAAATAAATGAAATCTTTAAAAAAAAAAAAAGTTTTAATTGCAAGTAAGATCAGAATGGGGCAGTGGAAATAGCATGAACTCTGCAGACACCTACAAGGATTCAGTTCTAGCAACTTAGCTTGGGAGCCTCAGTATCCTAATATAATGATACTTATTTTAAGAATTGTTATTGAATTAGACATAGTGTATAACAATTGTTATTTAATATGGTAACTGGAACATTGGATGTTTTACTGAATGACAGGTAATATTATTTATTTGTTGATACCTTTCGATAACTTTACAGTTATGATCAGAGAAAAAGCTTTTAAAATAATTAGTATGTGGGTATTGTTATATGTTTATGTTCAAATATACTCTATATGATTTTGTAGAGGTACAAACATGTATATTGCATGTATGTATTTTTATAGGGAAATTGAATCTATTTTGTACATAAATTTTAGCTTTTCTAGGACTGTATTTTAAGTATGGTATATTGATTTTGTATATTTTCAACCCATTATTGCTTTTCTGTTTTCTTTCAGTTCACAGTGGGAAAAGCTACAGAAAGATGATGCAGATCCAGGACAACTAGAAGGTATTAAGAAAATATTAAGACTGTTTTATTACTAATAAACAAGATACTTAGGTTAATACTACAGATACCGTCAGTCAGAAGAGTTATAAAAGTAAATTTACTTCGTAAGCTATACTAATATCTTAAGTGAAGCCCCAACTTAATAGGAAGAGGTAAAGTTAGTATACCAGTTTTCTATTTTCTGAATGTTGGAATTTTGTCATGCAAAAATCAAGCGGTTTCTATTTTGTTAAATGCTTTTGTTAAAACAATTACATGACAGTTTCATCTTAGTATGTGTATATTTTGTGAGTTTTATGAAATAAAATTCAATTTTATATTAACCCAGTTTGTGGGATACATTTCAGTTGGTTATGTTTTAAAAGCTTTGTGTTTTTGTTTTCTTTAAAGAAACTGTTCTTTGGTTTTATCCCAGTAGACAGCTTTTACTTTAAAAAAAATAAGCAAATTTCCAAAATACTCTTATTTAAAAAGTAGATCAGTGGCTAGTGGTTGAGGGAAGTGCTATGGAATGAAGTAGTACTGAGATTGCATTTTGTCTATTTTGGTTTCTCACTGCTCTGGATGTTATACAAGTGATTTTTAGGTGTGTGTTTTAATGGAAAGAAATAGATGCTGGAGTTAGAAAGTCTGCAATAATTGGTCTGCACTATTGTGTGATTTTGTAATTCCCTGATTGTGTGATTTTGAGCCCATCTCAGTTGGTGTCTTCATTTAAAATGAGAAAAATATCTATCTTTAAGTTACTGCAAAGATTCAGATATACTTAGCACAATGTGTGACACCTATTATATTTTCAGTAAATATCAGATTCCTTCTTCTCCTATAAAAGTCAGTGCTGCTTGAGTGACTCAGTTGTTTTATTTATCCATTCATTCATTATTTCATTTGTGAAAGGCACTATAGGGATACAGAAAAAATTAGACATGGCTCCTTCAGTAAACAGTATAGCTTGGTAAGAAATACAATTTCAGTATAGTTAACTTTTAATAATATAGGTATAAAGTTACATGGGCCATAAATAAAAAGCACAAAGTAGGAATTCATAGTAGTAGAGACAGATTTTTCCATTTTGGTATGTTAGGGGAGCATCAGTGAAGGGTAAGTGGAGGGTGTGGCTTTGAAGGGTAGGCTAGGTAGGATTTAGACTTCAGAATAGGAGGAGCCAAACAAAAATAATAGAATGAGCAAAGCGTATCAGTAATAATCACTACCACCACCATCATTATCGTGGTACTTTAAGCTCAAGGAGAAGGCCATTTTGACGAGATAATACCATATGGAAGTCTAAAGATAAGTGAGAAAAGATGAGATACTTAAAACCTAGTTAATGGTAGCCTGTTAAATACCTTCATAAAAGTTTTTTGTTGTATAGGTCTCTCAACATATACTCATGTGGAACTTCCGTATTACTCTAAGTTTATTCTAATTGCTGCATACCTTGCTTCATATAATCCAGCAAGAACTGACAAGAGGTTCTTCCTAAAGGTAATAATTCTTTTTTATTTTGTTAGATCCCATGAAGAGTTTGAAATTTTTCAATACCTGTAAATTTCTAAGGGGCAGAGATTACAATAAGAAACTACTAAATATGTAATTAGGACTCATCCTCTAAAGGCTTTAAATTACGAACACAACCTAAATGGGAAAAATAGATAGTTTCACAGAACAGTTCAAGTATACCTCAGGTAATAATTCTAGATCTTAAGCATACATACGATTTTGTTGGAAGTATGTGATATGGGAGGAATTTTTAAGGATGGTAACTTCTTTATTGTAGCACAATTGCTACAAAGTTGTGCACTCCATACATCATTATCTAGAACATTTAGGAGCCTCTTCTGCATATATATTAGCTGAAGAAATCCCATTTTAGAATTCTTTTCTTTTTGAAAAGATAATATGCAGTTTTATATATTATTAAATATATTTGTAATAAACTTATTTATTTTTTGCCTATCTCTGTCACATCTTTCATTTCATGAGGGCAAGGACCACATCTATTTTTTTTCCTATTATTGAATCCCAAGTGCTTAATTAAATGTTCTCAATTAAGTTTTTTTTTTTTTTTTTAATGAATTAACAGCCTGCCTTAAGGGATGAGTAAAAACCCATTTATCTTTAGAATTTTTGTATTTATAAAAATAAATATGCTATAATAAACTAATATAATAAATTCTTTTAGGAAGTATCACTATTTTAAGAGCTTTTTCTTTATATATAGCAGTAATCTAGCTATAATAAACCAATATAATAAGTTCTTTTAGGAAGTATCACTATTTTAAGAGCTTTTTCTTTATATATAGCAGTAATCTATACAATCAAAATCTCAATCAAATCAGGCTAAAACATGTTGATATTTTAACGTGATATCTGAGGTGATAAGCAGAATAAAATAAAAAAGTTTAAGATACATAAATTAGTGTTATCCATGCCATGTTTTAAACAAATTGTGTTTTCTGGTTTTGTGGAATACTATCTTTTTTTAATCTTAAAATTATTTTCCTTAATTTCAGCATCATGGGAAAATCAAGAAAACCAATTTTCTAAAGAAACATGAAAAGGTATTCACATTTTAATTTCTGTAAGAAAAAATCATGAATTTAGGATACTGTGGGAAGTGGATAATGCATGCTTTTATCTGTCATTTGGACATACAAAGTTATTTGTATTGCTACAGTACCATTATAATACAGTACTAGTATTTTGCTATGTGGAATACAGTGATTGAAGGTACATTCAAGGGAGCTGGTACTAGAGATAAAAATTGACAACTTTTTCTAGTGAATTAATAGATGAAAAAGATCACCCTGGAGTTTTTAATTAAACACAGAAGATTTTCCTCTTTGAAACATCCACAAAAATGCATTGAAGAAATAAAAAGGTAAATATATAAGGAATAAGCAGATGAGAGATCCACAAAATTTGGACTGCATAGTACATAGATATGCAGGTGACTAAGCAGACCAGAGAGGCTGAATGAAACCTAAACCCCCGTGCAAGCTGGTTTGCCCTGAGGAATCTGGAAATGCAAAGGCACTGAGTACCTTTGAGGGTGGAGGTGTGAGGAAAGAAGTTTAAAGGAGCATTTTGGTTCCACTTTGTATATCTAAACCACTGCTGCCTCTTTTGGCAGAAGATGAAGTTTGAATTATAAACTTGGCACCATAGAAGCTGTGACTTCTGTTTCTTACTCTTAAACACTCAGGATATACTTATAAATTAATAGTGTTTTCTTAGGACTTTGAAGACATTGTTTTACTGTCTTCTGGCTTTAGTGTTCCTGCTTTAAAAAGTCTGTTTGTTTGTTTTTTCAATTTCTCTATCTGTGTTTTCTCTAGTTACTTTTAATTTCTTTTCTCCTTTTCCTTTAATGTTTTTATAGTTTCACTGTGGTGTGTCTGGATTGAAGTTTTCTTTACTTGAAATTAGTTTTGCTTCCTGAATTTGAATAATGGTGCCTTTATTTAATTTCTCATTAATTCTCTGTCATTAACTTTTCAAATATTGTTTCTCCACTCTAACATGTCTTAATGATACACTGATTAGATATATAGCTAAGTCTTCTCACTCTGCCCAACTTTTTTAAGTCCTTCTCATTCTTCATTCCCTTTGGTCTCTGTATACTATATTCTGAGTAATTTTTTCAGTTCTGTGTTGAGATGTTTCTCTTTAGTTTTGTCTGTTTATATTAACTTTGTATTTTCAGTAATCTTATTTCTAATTTTCAGAAGTGTTATTGGTTCACATTTTTTCACTTTTACACTTTTTCTAGTAATATTTTTTAACATAAAAACACCTATTTTATATTCTGTATCTTACCCCATATTAGAAGTCCTTGGTGGTGTAATTCTAGATTTTTCCATTTTTACTAACTCTTGCATTTATGCCTTGTTTATTGAACATTTTATTATTTTTAGATGTTTGCTTAACTTACTCTTCAGAATTTTTGAGACCCGAGATGTGCTCATTTAAAAAGGTTTTACATTTACTTCTGCGTAGGCACTCAGGAACACCAATAACCTGGGATCATTTGAAATTCAATTCTCACCTGGTGATTTTCAGACCACAAAGAGTGTGAATTCTGCCCCCACATCATTGTTAGCCCTAGTTTCTGGTTAAAATTCTCAGGGAAGACTTTTTTCCTCCCTTCACATTGTGCCAGAATCTGGAAGGGAATTTTTATTAATAAATCCATTTGCTTAGGATGGAAAGATTTTCCTGGTATGCCCTTTAACTGAGACATCTTTAATTAGGCTTTCCACCATAGGCAGATTATTGATTTTGTACCCTCTTTTATGTGTTTGTGACTGCTCTGGATCATAAAGGATTGGTAAGAGAGTAGTACTTAGTAGCTAGAATGGTCAGAGAATGATTTGTTGTAGGGCTTGCATTTGAGTGCTCAAGAATGGTGAGGATTGGATATACAGTGATGGGAGAGAAAGACATTTCAGTTGACGAAATGAGTTAAGCCAAGAAGCAGATGTGAGGAAGTGTAGGGTATATAAAATAAATAATGAAATATAATTGGCTGTCATGTATGGTGGTTTTAGAGAAAAGTCAATTGAAGTAAAATTGTGAAGAGATATCCTCAACTGACCAATTTCTTAAGGGAAGGAAGCCCATCTGTTCACCTCTGTGTCTCAGCACTTGGTGATATTTGATGGTTGTTTACTGAAAAAAAAAAAAAAAAAAGAATAAATTTAATGAATGCATGAAGAAAATTAAAGAATGAGTATAAAACTAAGAATTTTATCTTTCAGACAGAGAATCATTTAAGAAATTTGAGGAGGGAGATACAGAGTGATGATCAATGAGGACTGTGAAAGAGCTGGCACTTTAGTCCATCCATGTAGAATGGGTGGATTTGTACAAAATAGGAAAAAGACAGTGTTGACTAAGGGAGCTGTCTGAGCAAAGACATCGTGAAAAAAGATGTCTCTAGTTCTAGGTGAATTCTAGTTCTTCTGATGTTATTCTTAAATAGGACTTTTATAGTAGTGGCTTCTTTTGTCTTTGGTTCATGTTTTAAAATCTGAACTTAACTGAAAGATCCCTGTGTATACTTACTGGTTTCTTTATATTTTTGTTCTCTTTGTTCCTGAAATTTCAATTGAATGCTTACTTTATGCCAAGCACTCTGCTAGATGCCACAGATACAGTGGAGAACAAAATAGTCATTGTCTCTGCCCTCAAGAAGCTCTCACTTTAATTAGGCATCAAGCATTAAAAAGCAAATCACATGTTTGCTTTTTAAATCTGTTCTCTATCTTCGATTATATAATTCTTTTTCACTGTGTATCCTCAGTGTACATTAATTTTTTACTTTTCTTTTTTTTTAACATTTCTTTATTTTTAGAGAGCGGGGAAGAGAAGGAGAAAGAGAGGGAGAGAAACATCAATGTGTGGTTGCCTCTCACATGGCCCCCACTGGGGACCTGGCCCGCAACCCACGCATATGCCCTGACTGGGAATCCAACCAGCAATCCTTCAGTTTACAGCTTGCACTCAATCCACTGAGCTACACCAGCCAGGGCTAAATGTATTACTTTTTAATTGAATTAAATGCATGTATATTGTACCAAATTATTTGACAGTTAATTTATGTGGAAAAGCAAAGGTCTTTTTCCTCTCCTACCCTTAGTCCCTTTCCCCACACACAATTTCTTTTAACTGTTTCTAGTTTTAGTTTTTCTGACATAAATATTCATAAGTAAGTTTATATTGCTGTCACTGTTTTTCCTTTTCTTTTTAAGTATATTTTATTGATTATGCTAATATAGTTTTCCCATTTTCCCCCCTTAGTTCATGTCATGGGTTGTACATATAAATTCTTCTACTTCTCTCTTTCCTGTACCATTTTTGACCTCTCTCCATCTATTTAATGCCTACCAATTACTCTTCTTCTTCCCTGTACATTCCCCCCCATTCCTCCCCTCCCTCTCCCCACTGAAAACCCTCCATGTGATGTCCATTTCTCCAATTCTGTTCCTATTGTAGTTGTTTGCTTAATTTTTGTTTTCATTGTTTTTCTTTCTTTTATTTTTTTAGGTTCATTTGTTAATAGTTGTGAGTTTGTTGTCATTTTACTGTTCATATTTTTGATCTTCCTTTTCTTAGATAAGTCCCTTTAACATTTCATATGATAAGGGCTTGGTGATGATGAACTCCTTTTACTTGACCTTATCTGGGAAGCGCTTTATATGCCCTTCCATTGTAAATGAAAGCTTTGCTTGATAGAGTAATCTTAGATGTAGTTCCTTGCCTTTCATAACTTCAAATACTTCTTTCCAGCCCCTTCCTGCCTGTAAGATTTCTTTTGAGAAATCAGCCAATAGCCTATGGACACTCGTTTGTAGGTAACTCTTTCCTTTCCTGTTGCTTCTTTTAAGATTCTCTCTTTATATTTAATCTTGGGTAACTTAATGATGATGTGTCTTGGTGTGTTCCTCTTTGGGTCCAACTTCTTTGGGACTCTCTGGGCTTCCTGGATTTCCTAAAAGTCTATTTGCTTTGCAGAAGGAACAGATTGCAGAAGTTTTCCTTCATTATTTGTTCAAATAAGTTTTCAATTTCTTGATCTTCCTCTTCTCCTTCTGGCACCCTTATAATTCATATATTGGAATGTTTCAGGTTGTCCCAGAGGTTTATAAGACTCTGTTCACTTTTTTGAATTCTCATTTCTTCATTCTGTTCCAGTTGGATGTTTACTGCTTCCTTTTGTTCCAAATCATTGATTTGAGTCCTGGTTTCCTTCCTGTCACTGTTGGTTCCCTGAATATTTTGCTGTATTTCATTTTGGGTATCTTTCATTTGTTCTTTCATTTTTCGGCTAAGTTCAATCAGTTCTGTGAGCATTTTGATTACCAGGGCTGTAAATTCTCCATCAAATGGTCTAGCTATCTCCTCATCACTTAGCTCTCTTTCTGAGCTTTTGCTTTGTTCCTTCATTTGGCCCTATTTCTTTGTTTGGGGCCTCTCTTAAGTTGTAAGGGAGCAGGGCCTTAGGTATTCACCCTGAGGTTTGGAGGGCAAACCTCCTTAGGGTATTTACCCTAAGATTTGCCGAGCAATTGTCCTAGCCGTGCTGCTGCACTGCCTGTGGGGGAGGGGCCAGAGAGGAAACAATGTGGCTTGACTGCTCTTCTCTAGGGCACTTTTCAGTGAACTCTCATGTGAGACTGGGATTTTCTCCTACTGGCAACTTCCGTAGTCCACAGTCATCTATGATTCTCATTTTCCCCTTAAATCAGCCCCTCCCGCTCAGCCTACCACCTCGCTGCAGCCAGCTCTGCCTCCACTGTCTACCACCTCACTGTGGTTTCTCTCTCTGTCTGCTGCATTACTGCTCTGGTTGTTCTGTTTGACTGTTTCTTTAAATCTGTGGTTATTGGAGTTCCATGCATTTTGATTTTCTGGCGTTTTTGGTGGTTTATTGATTTTTAGGTTGATTGTTATCTTCCTTTTGGTTGTGCAAGGAAGTGAAGGGTTTCTATCTACACCTCCATCTTGGCTGGAACTTACTTTTTTTTTTTTAAGATTTTTTTATTATTTATTTTTAGAGAGAAGGGAAGGGAGAGAGAAAGAGAGGCAGAGGCAGCAATGTGTGGTTGCCTCTTTTGTGGCCCCCACTGGGGACCTGGCCCACAACCCAGGCATGTACCCTGGCTGGGGATCGATCCAGCAACCCTTTGGTCCACAGCCTGCACTCTATCTACTGAGCTACACCAGCCAGGGCTATTTTTCATGTGACACCAATTTTCATTCCATATTCTACCTTCTCAAAAATTATTTTATTTGGTTTCCTTTTTTTATTCTTTCTTCCATTATTATAGGCATTCAATCTCTAATGACCTGTAGTGGAACTAGAGAATTATTTCTCAGACTGCCTTCCTCTCTAGGTGGGAGGTCAGGTTGCATTTATAGCACATACAGTTCAGTAATGAAAATAAGTATCATATGGCCTGATGCCACTAAAACATTTCATTTTTAACTTGGAAATGTGTTTTCTAATCATAAAAACAAAAGTGAAAATAAGAAAACTGTCAACAGCATTCACAATGTCATTCTTTTTACTTTTTATTTAATCTTTATTGTATTTTTTTCATTACTGTTTACTCCCCTTTTACCCTCTCTACCCAGAATTCACCACACTGTTGTCCATGTCCATGAGTCCTTTTTCTCTTTTACTCAATTCCTCCCCTCTCTAACCTCCCTCACCCCCCAGATGTCAACTGTTCTCCATCTGGCAACTGTCAAAATGTTCTCTGTATCTATAAGTTTTCATGACTTTGAATATTTTTTGCTAATCCCTCTGGCCTGCAAAGTTTCTGTGGAAATCAGCTGATGGTCTTATGGGAGCTCTCTTGAAGCTAACTAATGGTTTTTCTCTTGCTGCTTTTAAGATTCTCTCGTTGTCCTTAGATTATAATGTGTCTTGGTGTGGGCCTCTGTGGGCTTATCTTGTTTAGGACTCTGTGCTTCCTTGCATATCTATTTCCTTCACCAGGTTAGGGAAGCTTTCTGTCATTAAATTTTTAAATGGGTTTTCAATTTCTTGCTCTCTTCTCTTTGTGATACCCCCATGCTGGGAATGTTGTTATGCTTGAGGTTGTTCCAGAGGCTCCTTACACCATTTTAATTTTTTTGGATTCTGTTTACTTTTTGCTGTTCTGATTGTGTGTTTTTTGCTTCCTTATATTCCAAATTGCTGCTTCAAGTCTTGGCTCCATCTATGCTACTGTTGATTCCTTGTAAATTATTCTTTATTTCAGTTAGTGTATCCTTCATTTCTGACTGGTCCTTTTTTATGCTTTTGATGTTCTCACTAAATTCATTGAGTGTAATTTTAACCGGTGTTTTAAAGTCTGCATCTAGTGGATCACTTGTGTTCATTTTGTTTAGTTTTTTTCCTAGAGTATTGTTCTGTTCTTTCATTTGGGACATGTTTCTTTGTCTCCTCATTTTGGCAGCCTCCCTGTGTTTGTTTCTGTGTATTAGGCAGAGCTGCTGTGTCTTCCAGGCATGGTAGAGTAGTAGGTATTGTGTAGGGTCCAGTGGCACAGCCTCTACCTGATCACCTAAGCGGGGCACTCGAGTTGCATCTTTGAGTAGGCTATGTACACCCTCTTCTTGTAGTTGATTGCTGTTGGCATGTCAATGGGAGGGATTCACCCACCTGCCCCTGTACCCCAACGGATCAGCTGCAAGTACTGGCAGTGACCACTGACCACCCTGGAGTATCAGCTGTACAAGGGTCCACCCCATAGAGCAGGACTTACTTTAGTGGGGCTCTGGTGCCCACTGAGTTTGCTTCTTGTGTATGTTGCCTGTGGAGGTGGTTAAATGGTGGTGCTTCATTGTGGTCAGAGCCATCCATTTGGTACTTTGGCTATGGAGCCTCCCAGGAGGTGCACGCCAAAGTTAGCCTTTGCCTGTGCTCTGCCTGGGACCACCTGGCATGAGCTACAAAGTGAAATGCAGATGGCTGCTACTTGTGCTGGACTTGGAGGTGCCCAGGTGAGGCTAGGCTGTGAAACAAGGCTAGCTGCTGCTAGTGTTGATCCTGGGGCACTTAGCTAAGGGTATAGGGCACACTGAGGCCATATTCTGCTTGTTTGAGAGGTGTTAGGAAAATCTGAGGCCTGAGCAAGACTGGTCATTCCTTTGGAAAAGCCACTGGAAACTGCTTGTGTGGGGCTGGGCTTCAGGGAATCACTGTGGTGCAGCAAACAGTCTGAGCCAGCTCTATAGAATCTCAGATATATGGCACCTACCTGCTGGCTCTGTGGGGGGAGGGCTCATCGATGGAACAATGGCCTCTGCTACTGCTTCTCTCTGGGAAAGCTTTCCCCCCAGCTCTCACCCTGATGCCAGACAATTCAGTTCCTCCCTGTATATCTCTGGTGTCTTTCATGCTGCTGCCCCAGCACTGGAGCTCAGAACAGGTGAGCTTGAGTAAGTCCATGCACTGGCCATAAAAGGAACTGCCTGGGACTCCAGAAGCCCTCTGTCTTCCTCAACTTCAATCCCCTCTGAGTTTTACAGCCAGAAGTTATGGGGACTTCTCTTCCTGGTACTGGAACCCTGGGCTGGAGGGCCTGCTGTGGGGCTGGGACCCCTTGCTCCTCAGGGGGGCCTTCTGCAGCCAAGATAGTCCTCCCAGTTTTTATTCACCACACGTGGTTGAGGAACCAGCTCATTTGTGTCTCTGCCCCTTTTACAAGTCTTGATGTGGCCTCCTCTTTAATTCCTTGTTGTGGGACTTCCATTCAGCCAGATTTCAGGCAGTTCTGCATGATGGTTGTTCTGTAGTTCTCTTGTAATTTTGATGCGATTGTGGGAGGAGAAGCATATCCCTTTTGTTTACCTATCCCATTATCTTGATGGGAAGTTCAATGCTGTATATTGTTTATGGACACGTATATAGCAAAAAACTTGCATGACATTGATAAAAACACCAAATTTGGATAGTGGTTTTTTTTATGGAGGGAAAGAGAATTGGATGTGAGAGGAGTGAAAGGGAGCTTCAGCTTATCTGTAATGTGATCTAATGTTTTATTTCTTTGTACTTTTATTTCTTTGTATTGCATGTTATGGTTTCAAAAAAAATTGAGGTTTCATTGGTAGTAGTTGTATTATCATTACTTTCTAAATGTTTGAAGTAGTTAATGATGAAATCATATAAAGTTTAAGACTTGCAAAATATTTTCTGAACTATGTTTTAGATATAAATAGCTGAGGTAAATATATTTTCATTTTGTAATTCTAAGTAGATGTTTTCCTCTACAGTCATTCTTTAAAGAAATAGTTATTTTCATGCATGTAAATGTAGCTTCTCATTTTATTTGCCACTGCTAATATAAAGTACTTAAGCATTTACATTGCAGTTTTCTAATGACAAATAGTTGTATCACATGATTGTGTATACCAGTATGAACATTTTACAGTCTTTAAACTTTGTATGACTTTTACATTGTTTTAAGCCAACAGCTTATTCACAAATTATGAAATGTTTTATTAGTTTTCTAATGTAGTATTTATGAAGAAAGTAGTATGTTCTAGGCTAGGAACTAGGACCTTGACCCTGCTTTTTGTTATGTACTATCTTTACTAATGATGTGTCTAAGTCACTTAACATCTGGTTACAACAGCAAAATAGAGGTGATGTTTAGGTCTAGTCTGGATGACTTGTGAATTCTTTAATTAATATTTGTGATGCAAAGTCAGAAAATCTTGAAGAAAGTGCTCAGGGATTAGTCATGATTATTATATCAGGTAATGTTTTTATGTAGGGGCTGCAAGTTAGATTTGGTAACATCTTTGGGAAACTATAGAACATAAATATTTCATTACTGGAATTTATAGTACAGAAGGTGAGTCCTCTGCTATAAGAAAAAAATCCATATTCTTTTTCCTTGCAGACAAGCAATCATCTCCTCGGACCAAAAATGTTTCCACTAGATAGATTATTAGCAATATTATATAGTATTGTGGACAGCAGAGTTGCTCCAACGGCAAATATCTTTTCCCAGGTAAGCTTTGTGATAGGTTATTATCTATCGTCTTTATTTTTATGGAATTTTTCAAGTAGTATAGTTGGTAGAGTTCTAGGCATATAGAGTTTTTGCTCAGTAGGTGCTACTATTATAACTATGTAATGAAAATTTGTTCTTGGTAAGTAATTGAAAATTCCAAATCTTTAGGGTATCACTGAATTTCCTTATGAGTATAACTGGATGATTAAAAACAGCTCAGTATTACTGGATGTTTTTCCTGCTTTTAATAAAGGAATTTTAAAATTATGATTATAATGATCTTGATTAAACAAACAAGTGGTTTCGTGATTATTGATGAATTATAATATAGAAATATAATTTAATGAAAACACAATTTTAAAACATATTTTTGCAAGGAAGTAATCTTCTTATTCCTCACATATATTCCTTTCAGGTTGATAGTATGCACTTTTTTAAAAAGTGCTCCAATTTCTAGAATGATTAAATTCTCAAAGTTTTCACTAGATGGCAGCAGTAGTATTAAAAATAGGAACCATGACATATTTAATAACGTTGGTGTTTTGGTTGCTACTTTTAGAAAAACCTCTTTATTAGAAATATAGTTGTAGTATTTCTTAAATGATCTAGAAAAACAGAAGAAAAAGGAAATGACACAACTAGTATTTATTGAAGAGCAAAGTCACATGAGATATTGCAGTGAGAATTTTGTTTTATGTGTAAGTTTTTAGGTTGAAGAATATGTAAATAATAACATTTACATTTTAATTCACTGCAAATAAATTTGATTCTTGAATGGATGTTAGCCATTGTAATCTCGAGTGTGTTAGTAACTTTTAATTCATTATTTAACTCAACATTTAAGTTACATAATTTTTATGTCAGCATTTATAGAAAATTTCATGTACCTTTACTGTGTCCTTGAAAGGAGGCAATATAGTCATTTATTAGGTTATACATATAATTAACTAATAGGTAGATAGATTGGTAGCCTTAACGCCAATAATTAAAAAACTCCAATTCAGATTTAATCTGTTTTACAGGGATCTTTTTCCTATATATTTTTTAAAATGCTTTTCAAACTTTACATTTTACTTACCTTTCTTCATTCGATACCTAAGTTTTTTGTTTGTTTTTGCTGTTGCAATAACTGTAAAATGGGAATTACGATTTTTACTGTAAGGAATTGAGCCTCGGAGAGGTTACATGATGCTGCCAATCAACATGACACATGTAAATCTTTGAGAACTAAAGCCTAAGGAAGTGAGGTACTCCTAAGGTACACGTGATTGTACTTATCAGGTACCTCAAAATTACCTTTGTGGGAGATACAAAGAAAGATAATAAATGGTTTTCCCTTTTAGAGAGCTTTTAATTTATTCTTGAGGGATAAAACAGGTACATAAATATAATGTTTTATGACTAGAAATGAATCCTAGTTAGTGCTTCTGAGAGATTTAGAACAGAGAGATTACTTCTTAATTGGGCAGGATGCAAGAAAGATGACTTCACAGAAAAGCTGAAAAATGGAGCTGAGTTGCGGAGAATGACTAGGTTTTCTTCTTTAACACTTCTGATTTACATAGTGATTCATTCTTATTACACAGAAATGAGAAAATGGGTAAATAAAAAGGAAGAATAATACATAAAATTAGCTAACACCTTATTTCCGGTAGGTAGACTTTTGTAGACTAGAGATTTGTGAAGGGTGGATAATATGACCAAAGGGATAGGATTAGGAAGAAACAAGACACATTTGTGAACTCTCAAGCTGGTTTAATTGAAAAATATGTATATTATATTGTTGTAGTGGTAGCAGTCATTTTTGCAATCTAGTAAGTGGTAATAGTGCTACCACCACGCATCATAACTTGCTTGTTGGTACCTTACAATTGGTAGGGCATTTTACATTTTATAGTCTTGTCACATAATAAGGTAATCTTTAAAGAAAAGAAACTGAAAATCATAATGCCTAAGAGATTTGTCCAAGGCTATGTAGGAAATTACCATACTGGTAGCATCCAGATTTGAAGATTTTCCAAGCAGCAGGATTTGATTATAATTGAACAAAGTCATCTGTCTTTGTTTTCTTTATCTCCTTTTCACTTTTATTATTTCCCATACTTAAATTATTTTTTTCAATTACAGTTGACCTACATTATATTAGTTACAAATGTATACCCGTGATTAGACATTATATAACTTACTGAGTGATCATCCCGATAAATTTTATACCCATCTGACACCATATATAGTAATTAAAATATTATTGATTATATTCCCTATGTTGTACTTTACATTCCATAAGTATTCTGTAACTGTCAATTTGAACTTCCTAATCCCTTTACCTTTCATCCTTCCCTTCTAACATCTTCCCATCGCCAACTGTCAAAATGTTCTCTGTATCTATGAGTCTGTTTCTGTTCTCTTTTTTCACTTATTTTGTTTTTTGATCAATTGTTGATAGAAATGTATCTAGTAAAACATTCTATCATTCAAGTTTCTGATCTTTTTTTTCCCCCTTCTTCTTAAAGAAGACCCTTTAACATTTCATGTAATTCTGGTTTGGTGGTAATGAACTCCTTCAGCTTGTTCTTGTCTGGGAAGTTCTGTATATGTCCAATTCTAAGTGCTAGCTTTGATGGGTAGAGGAATCTTCTTGGTTGTAGGTCTCCACTTTTCATGACTTTGAATATTTTTTACTAATCTCTCTGGCCTCCAAAGTTTCTGTGGAAATCAGCTGATGGTCTTATGGGAGCTCTCTTGAAGCTAACTAATGGTTTTTCTCTTGCTGCTTTTAAGATTCTCTCGTTGTCCTTAGATTATAATGTGTCTTGGTGTGGGCCTCTGTGGGCTTATCTTGTTTAGGACTCTGTGCTTCCTTGCATATCTATTTCCTTCACCAGGTTAGGGAAGCTTTCTGTCATTAAATTTTTAAATGGGTTTTCAATTTCTTGCTCTCTTCTCTTTGTGATACCCCCATGCTGGGAATGTTGTTATGCTTAAGGTTGGTTGTTCCAGAGGCTCCTTACACCATTTTAAATTTTTTGGATTCTGTTTACTTTTTGCTGTTCTGATTGTGTGTTTTTTGCTTCCTTATATTCCAAATTGCTGCTTCAAGTCTTGGCTCCATCTATGCTACTGTTGATTCCTTGTAAATTATTCTTTATTTCAGTTAGTGTATCCTTCATTTCTGACTGGTCCTTTTTTATGCTTTTGATGTTCTCACTAAATTCATTGAGCGTAATTTTTTTTTCATGTCAGAAACGTTTATTAGAAAATTCTCACCCTGCACTGGAGCATGTGGCACAGTGCCACCACTCATTAAAATGACTGCAGAAAATGCACCTGTTTCCAAGGTCATGCTTATACAAAACCTATCAGAAGCAGTATCTGGTGTGACTTATGTGCTGCACTTCTGTCCCTTGACATTCCAAAGCATCCCACCAATGGCTATAGGTACCCATTTTACAGATGGGAGACTGAGGCACCACGCTGTATAACCACCTGGGCCAGGCAGAGAGACTGAGGGGACTGTGGGGTGGGGAGGGGGAGCAGGTCTGTGTGGAGTCCTCCCCAACCCCTGAAGGAGGGAAGGTGCTTAGAGCAGGACCACCGGGTAAGCAGGAAACCTCAGTGCTGTTGAAAATCTGGAGGGAGCAGATGTTGGGGAGAGGCAAAGGCTGCACTGCCGGGTTGGGCGGGGAGTGGAAGAAAGGTTGTTGCTGCTGGCAGGGAAGCCTAGCAGCACTCAGCAGGCCTCGTCAGCGACCTCGCTGTAGTAATACTTGTGGGCAGCTGGGGTTGTCTTCCAGCCCGCTGCCCAGAACTCAATGATCTCCAGCAGCAGCAGCTGGGCCAGGGAGCTGATGCTGGTTGGGAGCAGGAAGCCATCCGGATAAGGACAAAGAGCACATCCATTCGCTGCCTGTTCATTTTCTCCAGCTGCTCCCCAGCGTGGTGCAGCTGCAGCACAAGGCAGTCCACCTCCTCCTCCTTGCTCAGACTGTCGGGCTAGGCTAGCCAGAAGAGACAGCATAGACAGGGTTCACCAGGACCATCATGGGCATGTTGTTGACCCTCAAGTAGTCAAAGATGTTGCAAATAAAGGTGACATAGCAGACCCAGCCTTGCAGGGAGCGGGCACCTCACTGTGGCTTAGGTCATTTCCTAGCACAACCCCACTGAGCGTTATTTTAACTAGTGTTTTAAAGTCTGCATCTAGTAGATCACTTGTGTTCATTTTGTTTAGTTCTTTTCCTGGAGTATTATTCTGTTCTTTCATTTGGGACATGTTTCTTTGTCTCCTCATTTTGGCAGCCTCCCTGTGTTTGTTTCTGTGTATTAGGCAGAGCTGCTGTGTCTTCCAGGCATGGTAGAGTAGTAGGTATTGTGTAGGGTCCAGTGGCACAGCCTCTACCTGATCACCCAAGCGGGGCACTCGAGTTGCATCTTTGAGTAGGCTATGTACACCCTCTTCTTGTAGTTGATTGCTGTTGCATGTCAATGGGAGGGATTCACCCACATGCCCCTGTACCCCAACGGATCAGCTGCAAGTACTGGCAGTGACCACTGACCACCCTGGAGTATCAGCTGTACAGGGGTCCACCCCATAGAGTAGGACTTAACTTTAGTAGGGTCTGGTTCCCAGTGAGTTTGCCCCTTGAGTGTGGTATTTGTGGAGGTGGTTGGATTTACTTTTCTTTGTTTTCAACAATGCTTTTAATGTTATAATTAAGAAACAAAATGTGGGGGAAGGGACTGAAATCCGACAGAGAGCAGAGCAAGCGCCATTGTTCCCTCTCTGACCTCTGCCCCACATACAGCTTCACAACCCAGCAACTGGGTTGCCCCACCCTTGTGAACACCTAAGGCTCCACCCCTCACTACATAACAGGTGAGTCAAGACAAAAAAAAAAAAAAAATGGCTCAAATGGAAGAATAGACCAATGCTCCAGAACAAATACAACTAGGCCACGAAGAGACAGCCAACCTGCCAGATGCACAGTTCAAAGCACTGGTGATCAGGATGCTCGCAGAATTGGTTGAATTTGGTTGCAAATTACATGAAAAAATGAAGGCTATGCTAAGTAAAATGAAGGAAAATGTACAGGGAACCAGTAGTGATAGGAAGAAAACTAGGACTCAAATCAATGGAGTGGATCAGAAGGAGGAAAGAAACAGCCAAACAGAAAAGAATGAAGAAACAAGAATTCAGAATAATAAGGAGAGGCTTAGGAACCTCCAGGACATCTTTAAACGTTTCAACATCTGAATTATAGGGGTACGAGAAGGGGAAGAGGAAGAACAACAAGTGGAAAACTTATCTGAACAAATAATAAAGGAGGACTTCCCCAATCTGGCAAAAAAAAAAAAAAAATAGACTTCCAGGAAGTCCAGGAAGCTCAGAGTGTCCCAAGGAGGAACACACCAAGGCACATCATAATTACATTAGCCAAGATTAAAATGAAGAAGAGAATCCTGGAAGCAGCAAGGGATAAAGGCATAGTCACCTACAAAGGAGTTCCCATCAGACTGTCAGCGGATTTCTCAAAAGAGACCTTCCAGGCAAGAAGGGGCTGGAAAGAAATATTCCAGGTCATGAAAGGCGAGAACCTAAATCCAAGATTGCTCTATCCAGGAAAACTTTCATTTAGAATGGAAGGGGCAGGTAAAATGCTGCTCAGAATAGGTCAAGTTAAAGGAGTTCATCATCACCAAGCCCTTATTATAGGAAATGTTAAAGGGACTTATCTAAGAAAAAGAAAGTAAAAAACATGTATGGTAAAATGACACCAAACTTGTAATTATTAACAACCACACCTAAAACAAAAACAAAAGCAAACATCTAGAACAGGAACGGAACCACAGAAATGGAGATCACATGGAGTATTAGCAACAGGGGAATGGGATTAGGAGAGAGGGGAAAAAGGTACAGAGAATAAGTAGCATAGATGGTAGGTAGAAAATAGATGGGGAGGGCAAGAATAGTATGGGAAATGTAAAAGCTGAAGTGCATATGACCCATGGACATGAACTAAAGCGGGGGAATGTGGGTGGGAGAGGGTATGCAGGGTGGAGGGGAATGAAGGGGGGAAATGGGACAACTGTAATAGCATAATCAATGAAATATATTTAAATAAAAGAAAAAGGAAAAAAATAAGAGTCAACCAATAAATGCATAAGTAAGTAGAACAACATATCTTTCTCTCTCTCCTTCCTCTTTCTCTGTCTCTAAAATCATTAAATAAAAGTTAATGAAAGAACCAAGTGCAGCAAAAATCACATATATATATGTGTGAAGGGAATTTCTCCCAAATGCCTTATTTTCTTTTTCTTTCCATTGATTCCCAGTAACCTTTTCTGTTTTTCTCCTTTTATTCATCTACCAAAACTATACTCTTGTCAATGGAAATGGCAGTTTGTGTTTAATCTAGGCACATTTAACTTTTGAGGTGAAATACAGAAGTGTGACATTTATATTGGAAGTGCTCATTTGATAGGAACACTAGATGGCAATATTGTTACATTGTTGCTTTAAGAAGTCGGAAACAGCTTGTTAATATTTTTGATATTTAGAAAAGCTGTTTTTTAATTTAATACATTGGTTTATTTGAATAAAACAAAATTAACGAGATATTTAATATTAATATATGTGGGTGCTATATACACTTTTATGAAAATGTAAATAAAGTTGCTGAGGTATTGTGTTTACATAAGCATTTTCCACCTGGAAGTAAATTTCTTTTTATTGACTGTAATGGGTTTATATGTGATAATCCTTACTTTCTCCATTTATTTATTTTATATCAACTGTTTTAAGGATCTGTTGTGTAGCAATATGCTATTGAATAGCTTGATTTACCAGTTACACAATTATTTATAATTTTTTAAATATAATCAATTTATCAAATGTGGTATATATGTTCAGTATCTCTTGAAGCACAAATTTATTTCCAGTGCATTTCATCTAAATGTATACTGTAATAAGCTTATAAAAGTTGTAGTGTAAGGAGTCTTTAAAGTTATTAAAATTGCAATTAAGAATAATATTCAAATTCATAGCAGTAGTAGTAATAGTAGCATCATATTATAGTTGGTATGCTTCTGAATTTCTTTATTCTTAATTTAATTTTGAATAAAATTGCCATTAAATTTTAATCTCAAAAGTGAGTAAAAGGATGTTAGTACATTTAAATTTTACGTTATTAATAATTCTCATTTACAGAATTGAAATGTGGTTCTTAAATTTTCTTAGACTTGTAAGGTAATTTTTGCTTTATGCAATTTACTACAGTTTTACAGTCATGCCCATGGATCATTTTAATGCTTTTCATTCAAATTAAATAAAAGTAGTCCCATCAAAGCTTTACTTCTGGTGTTCTCATTTTTTTCCTTCTCAGCATGGATAGAATGTATAAACTATGCTATTTACATGCAGGAAATGGTAAAGATTATTACTTTCAAAACACTTCGATTGGATGATATATTATTGAAGAGTTTTTATCATCTTTAAAAGAAATATTATTGAGTTTTTTTTCCCCCAGATGTATATTAAAACCAAGTTATGCCTTTTTTCTTGAAGAAAAATGACAGTTTATTTTTTCCAGAGGTATATTAAAACAGGCTATGCCTTTTTACTTTTTTCTTGAAGATAAATTATAATTTATTTGCAAATTTTTAATATATTTTATTTGTGTGATTTCTGTATTTTCTCTTAGTTATTGTTGCCCATCCTCACCACCATCTGTAGTTAGCTGAAGGCAGTGGAGTACATGCAGTTCTTTATGACTGTCATCAAGTATCTTACTTATTTAAAATATTAAGCCATAATGCTTTATTTTCTTCCAGATGATGGAATTGTTGGTGTTTGTTTCTAAGATTATTGCTATAGCTTTCTAAAGTGACTTTTAAAAGGAGAGTTATCTTTTAAAAAATCAGGGACATGTATTATATCACATATTATTAAGCTTATTTAATCAGTTAATATTTTGAAAAATTAATTTTGATGGCATTTGGACAAAAGGAAGATGATGGCCCGGTAGGAGGGAGCAGTTTCCACTTCCCCCTACACATGGGAGAAAACCTGGCTGATCTACAGAGGAACAGAGCAAACAACCAACAGAAACACAGCATATTTGAAAATAGGAGATTGAAAATTATAGCAGACATTGAAAAACCAGACAGTAAGGAGAGTACTTCAGAACAATAAGAGCCCAGGGATCAGTGCAGAGACCAGGGCAGCTGAGTCCCTGGGCCTGGCACTTGCCAGGCCTGCCACAGGGCTCTAGGGAGAAAGCCTCATCAACTGCTCCCTCCCTAAATAAACAAAGTTTCAGCAGCACCAGGAGAGACCTGGTTGCTTGAGGTCTCACAGACAGGAGTTAAGGTCTCAGTGGCAAACACGCTGGGGATGTGAGCACCACGCATAGCCCTGGGAGGAGTGCATACTGGAGATCGTGTGACTGGAGGCGACCGTGCACCATTGGAGATGGCTGTACGACCATGGACGCCTGTGTGCGAGTGGAGACAACTAAGCGACTGGAGACCACTGTGCTACTGGAGTTCACTGTGCATCCGGAAACCCGTAGCTGACGCCGGGAACCCCGGGGAATATGACTGATCTGTGGGAGAACCAGAGCCCACGCATATGAAACCAGGGAGTGTGCACAATCCATGGGAAACCTAAAGCTCACTCCCATGAAATTCGGAAGAGTGCACGCAAAGTAGGAAATGTGGAACCCACGCCTGAAAACTCGGGGTAGGCGCATGCCACATAGGAGACCCAAACTCAGACCCATAAACTCAGGAAAGTGCACACTCCCCAGGAAGCTCAGAATATACACCCGAGGCCCTGTGTGCAGAGGCGCTGGGCTAGCTCTGAGGAGAGTGCACAGCTAGCCCTGGAGTGAGTGCATGGCTAGCAATGGGGAGAGTAGCCCAAAGATAACTGAATGTTCAACAGGGAGAAAAGCGATACCATCACCCCTTGGCCCTTGCAGCCAACAAGACCAGAAAAACCAGCTTGACAAGCTTGAAAACAGCAAGACGTTTTTTTTTAATATTTTTTTATTTTTTCATTATTTTTATCTTTTTTACCCCTCAGCTCCTTTTGCTTCTCGTTACTTCTTTCTTGTTTTATTCTTTCTTCCTTTCTTTGCAATTTTATCTCTTCTTCCTTCCTCTTTTCCTTTCTTTTTTCATTTTTTTCTTCCTCATTTCTCTTTTTAAATATACACAAATGAGACAAAAAAAAAAAAGCCTGGAACTGTGAAAAAAACAGAGTTGGTCCCAAAGAGGGGGCATTCCAACAGCTGAGACAGTTGAAGCTGTGAACACTGGGATACCTGAAGGAGACAGCACCACTGAATCTCATGGGTGTTCTACCGCGGAAGTAACACCATAAACACAGGGAGCCAGAACAGATCAATTTAAGAAGCTGAGCCTAACAAGAAGAGTCTCACAAACAATGGGAAGACAAAGAAACAATCCCCAAATCAAAGGAGGAAGTCCCAGAAAGGATGCTAAATGAAATGGAGGCAACTCAACTATCAGATATTCAGTTCAAAGCAATGGTCAGGAAGCTCCATGAGCTCTCAATAAGCTACCAGAAACTACAGGGAAGCTACGATGAACTCACTGCAAACTATATCAAGATGAAAAAGGAAATAGGAACTATTAATAAAGGCCAAGAGGAAATGAAGAATACAATTTCTGAACTGAAGAACACAGTGGAAGGAATGAAAAGCAGAATCGATGAAGCAGAAGACAGGATCAGCGAGTTGGAGGACAAAGTAGAAAGAAACACCCAGAAAGAGCAAGAAAAGGATAAAAGAGGCTCAGAGGGAATGAAGAGGGATTAAAAGAAATGCAAGACAACATGAAATGTAATAATATCCATATAATAGGGATACCGGAAGGAGAAGAAGAAGAGCAAGGGATAGAAAACCTATTTGTAAAAATAATGATGGAAAATTTCCCTCATTTGATGAGAGAAAAAATCACACAAATGCAGTAAACACAGAAAGTGCCAATCAAGAGGAACCCAGAGAGGCCCACTTCAAGACACATCATAATTAAAATGGCAAAATTCCAAGACAAAGAGAGAATCTTAAAGAGAATCTTTTCCTCCCAAGACAAGGGAGGAAAAGGAAGTAATATACAAGGGAGCCCCGATAAGGTTAGTAGCTGACTTCTCAATGGAAATGCTCCAAGCCAGAAGAGAATAGCAAGAAATATTCCAAGTAATGAGAACCACAGGCCTGCAACCAAGACTACTTTGCCCAGCAAGGCTTTCAACCAAGATAGAAGGCCAAATAAGGAGCTTCCCAGATGAAAGAAGTCTAAAAGAATACACCTCTACCAAACCAGTTCTCCAAGAGATACTAAAGGGACTGCTTTAAGGAAAGGAAGGAAGGAAGAGAGAGAGAGAGAGAGAGAGAGAGAG
>PVKU01008847.1:0-68894 GCA_004027475.1 Anoura caudifer | reverse complement strand
AGTACCTATCAATAATAACCTTAAATGTAAATGGATTAAATGTTCCAATCAAAAGGCATAGAATAGCTGAATGGATAAGAAAGCATGACCCACACATATGCTGCCTACAAGAGACCCACCTCAGGACAAAAGACCTACACAGACTCAAAATGAAGGGCTGGAAACAAATTTTCTAAGCAAATGGACAGAAAAAAAAAAAGCCAGGGTAGCAATACTCATAACAGACAAAATAGACTTCAAAAGAAGGGCCATAAACAGAGACCCAGAAGGTCACTTCATAATACTGAAGGGAAGAATCCACCAAGAAGACATAAACATCGTAAATATATATGCACCCAACATAGGAGCACCTAAATACATCAAGAAAGTCTTAGACGACTTCACGAAAGATATTGACAGCAACACGATTATATCAGGAGATTTTAACACCCACTGTCAAAAAATGGACAGATCTTACAAACAAAAAATCAACAAAGATATTGTGGCATTGAACAACATTCTAGATGAAATGGACTTAACTGATATATATAGAGCCCTTGATCCCCAAAAAACTAAATACACATTCTTTTCAAATGAACACAGAACATTTTCAAATATAGACCACATGATAGGACACAAAATAAGCCTCAACAAATTCAAGAAAACTGAAATCATACCAAGCATTTTCTCTGACCACAAGGAAGTGAAACTAGAAACCAACCCCAAGGGGAAAAAACCAAAATCCTCAAAAATCATGGATATTGATTAGCATGCTATTAAACAATGAATGGGTCAAGACTGAAATTAGAGAGGAAATCAAAAAGTTTCTGGAAACAAATGAAAATGAACTCACAATGACCGAAAACGTATGGGACACAGCAAAGGCAGTCCTCAGGGGGAAGCTCACAGCAATACAGGCCTACCTAAAAAAGATAGAAACATTTCAAACAAACAAGTTAACCCTATGCCTACAAGAACTTGAGAAACAACAATAAAGACAGACCAGAGCAAGTAGAAGGAAGGAAATAACCAAGATCAGAGCAGAATTAGATGACATAGAGACTAAAAGCACAATTCTAAGGATCAATGAATCCAGGAGCTGGTTCTTTGAGAAGATAAACAAAATTGACAAGCCTTTAAGCAGGCTCATCAAGAAAAAAAAAAGAGGAGGACCAAAATAAACACAATCAGAAATGAAAGAGGAGAGATTACAACTGACACCACAGAAATACAAAGGATTGTAAGAAATTACTAGGAAGAACTGTATGCCAAGAAATTTGAAAACCTAGGTAAAATGGATAAGTTTCTAGAAACATATACTCTCCCAAAACTCAATGAAGAAGAAGCTGAAAGCCTGCACAGACCAATAACAGCAGATGAAATAGAAGCAATAATCAAAAAACTCCCAACACACAAAAGCCAGGGACTGGATGGTTTCAAAGGAGAATTTTACAAAGCATTTAAGGAAGGGCTAATCCATATCCTTCACAGACTTTTTGAAAAAAGCCAAAAAGAGGGAAGACCCCATACTCTTTCTATGAAGCCAGCATCATCCTATTCCACAAACCAGATAAAGATACAACAAAGAAAGAAACTTCAGGCCCACATCACTGATGAACATAGGTGCTAAAATCTTCAACAAAATATTAGCAAACTGCATCCAACAATACATTAAAAAGATCATACACCATGACCTCGTGGGATTCATCCCTGGGATGCAAAGATGGTTCAATATTTGCAAATCAGTATATGTAATACATCACACAAACAACAGCAAAGACAAAAATCACATGATCATATCAATAGACGGAAAAAAGCATTTGATGAGGTACAGCACCCATTTATGATAAAAACACTCAGCAAAGTGGGAATAGAGGGAGCATTCCTCAACATAATAAAGGCCATATATGAGAGACCTACAGCCAACATCATACTCAATGGGCAAAAACTAAAATCTTTTCCACTAAGATCAGGAACAAGATAAAGTTGTTCACTTTCACCACTTCTATTCAATATAGTATTGGAAGTATTGGCCACAGCGATTAGACAAGAAAAGGAAATAAAAGGTATCTGAAGTGGAAAGGAGGAAACAAAACTATCATTGTTTGCAGATGACATGATAGTGTACATAGAAAATCCTATAGACTCAGCCAAAAAGCTGCTTGACCGAATAAATGAAGTTGGCCAAACAGCCGGATAGAAAGTCAATATCCAGAAATCGAAGGCATTTTTATATACCAACAATGGAACAGCAGAATCAGAAATAAAAAAAATCTGATTTGATATAGCAAAAAGAAAAATAAGATACCTAGGAATAAACCTAACCAAGGAGGTAAAAGACCTGTATGTAGAAAACTACACAACACTGAAGAAAGAAATCAAGGAAGACACAAACAAATGGAAACATATACCTTGTTCATGGATTGGAAGAATTAACATCATCAAAATATCCATACTACCCGAAGCAATTTACAGATTCAATGCAATACCTAGTAAAATACCAATGGCATAATTCTCAGACATAGAACAAACACTTCACAAATTTATATGGAACCATAAATGACCTTGAATAGCTGCAGCAATTTTGAGAAAGTAGAGCAAAGTAGGAGGGATCACAATATCTGACACCAAAGTGCATTACAAGGCCACTGTAATCAAAACAGCCTGGTACTGGCATAAAAACAGGCACATGGACCAGTGGAATAGAACAGAGAGCCCAGAAATAAACCCAATTCTCTATAGTCAATTAATACTTGACAAGGGGGCAGCAACATAAGATGGAATAAAAATAGCCTCTTCAACAAGTGGTGTTGGGAAAACTGGACAGCTATGTGCAAAAAAATGAAACTTCAGCACCAACTTACACCATACACAAAAATAAATTCAAGGTGGATAAAAAATTTAAATACAAGCTGTAACACATTTAAAGTCCTAGAGGAGAACACAGGCAGGAAAATCTCAGATATTTCATGCAGTAACATTTTTACTGATATGTCCCCTAAAGCAAGGGACATAAAGGAAAGAATAAACAAATGGGATCTCATTAAAATAAAAAGTTTCTGCATGGCTAAAGAAAACAGTATTAAAATAAAAAGAGAACCAACTGTATGGGAAAACATATTTGCCAATGATACCTCAGACAAGGTTTTAATCTCCAAAATATATAAAGAACTTATGGGACTCTACTCTAAGAAGACAAGCAACCCCATTAAAAAATGGGCAAAGGACTTGAATAGACGCTTCTCCAAGGAGGACATACAGAGGATCCAGAGACACATGAAAAGATGCTCAATATCACTAGCTATCAGAGAGATGCAAAGTAAAACCACAATGGGATACCACTTCACACCAGTCAGAATGGCCATCATAAACAAAGCAACAAACAACAAGTGTTGGAGAGGTTGTGGAGAAAAGGGGACCCTAGTGCACTGTTGGTGGGATTGCAGACTGGTACAACCACTATGGAAAGCAGTATGGAATTTCCTAAGAAAACTAAAAATGGATCTACCTTTTGACCCAGCAATTCCACTGCTAGGACTATATCCTGAGAACCCTGAAACACCAATCCAAAAGAACCTATGCACCCCAATGTTCATAGCACCACAATTTACAATAGCCAAGTGTTGGAAGCAACCTAGGTGCCCATCAGTAAATGAATGGATCAAGAAACTATGGTACATTTACACAATGGAATTGTATGCAGCAGAAAGAAAGAAGGAGCTCCTACCCTTTGCAACAGCATGGATGGAACTGGAGAGCATTATGCTAAGTAAAATAAGCCAGGAGGTGAAAGACAAATACCATATGATCTCACCTTTAATAGGAACCTAATCAACAAAACGAACAAACAAGCATAATATAATGAAAGACACTGAAATTGAGAATGGGCTGACAGTCACCAGAGGGGAGAGGGGAGGGAATTTCAGGCGAAAAGGGGAAGGGTTTGGAGCAACAAGTATAAAGGACATATGGACAAAAACTAGGGGGGGGGTGGAAATGGGGGTGAGGTGGGGAGGGCTGGGGTGGTGAAAGTAAAAGACAGAAAACTTTACAAGAACAACTAAAATAAAATAAATAAAAAAAAATAAATAAGAGGTCTCAAGTGATTCTAAGAAGCCAAATTTGAAGCCACACTGTTACCACACTTTCTTGTTAGCATTTTATTAAGAAGTGTTAAACAACTGGAAATAAAGAAGGTAAAAATGTGTTTTCTATTTAAATTAAAACATACCAATTGGAAGCCCATAGATATTGTGGAACTTTTTGAAAAATTTTGGTGATCATTTTCAACCGCTGAGTTTTCCTTCAGTAATGAACACTTTTTAGCTAGCTGTGGACATTTATTAAAATATAGGCCTCAAACTGTCTAACTTGTGTCAGGATGAATAAAATAAAAATGGCTCAAAAGGTTACTTGAAACCTTGCTAAGGCACTATTAGAGTTTTTTTGTAGGTAAGGATAGAAACAGGTTTTAGGTCACACAGAATATTCTTTTTCCATTCCCTTTTCAGGCTTCTCCATATATTTATTAACATCTTTTCAGTCCTATATTTATAACTAAGTTTCTGTTTTTAAGATTTTATTTATTTATCTTTAGAGGGGAAGGGAAGGAGGGAGGGAGAGAAATATCAATGTATGGTTGCCTTTCGTGCGTCCCCTGCTTGGAACTGTCCTGCAACCCAGGCATGTGCCGACTGGGAATTGAACCGAGATTATAGCTAAGTTTCTTTTATAGCCTTCTACTTTCAGTTGAAAGTACCCTTCCTTACAGTTGGAAGTGGTATCTATAGCTTTTGTATATAGGTTACACTACAGTTGTTACTTAATTGTTCAATACTCAATTTTCTTTCCCCTCAAATGAATTTCCAAGAGGAGGAGCACAGATTTTACTTCTTTATTATCCAGAATATTCAAAGTTAGTATTTTAAATGTAGTAGACTTTCAATAATGACTTATTCCATACATTTTCTAAACCATTGAAATTTGTCAAGTGAGAAAATTATCTATACCTATGCTGTTCAATACAGTAATCATTAGTCACACGTGGCTATTTAAATTTAAATGAATTAAAGTTAAATAAAAATTAAAATTCAATGCTTTAACTGTACTAGTCACATTTCAAATGTTCAGTAGTCATATGTGGCTCCCATATTGGACAGCACAGATAGAGAATGTTTCCATCTATGTAAAAAATTCTACTGGACAATGCTGATCTACACAAATCCTTTCTCCTCTCTCCCTCCCTCTCTCTGTATATAGACAATCATGTCACCTGCAAAGGCAGTTTTATTCCCTTCTTCCCCAATCTGGGTACATTTTATTTCCTTTTCTTCTTTTGTTTTAATGTCCTAGGTAGGCATTCTGGTAGATTATGATAAGTAGTGATGAGAGGGGACGTCTTTGCCCTGTTCCTCATCTTAGGGGGAAAGCATCTAGTTTCTCACCATTAAGAATGATGTTAGTAGTCACTGTGTTGTATACCTGAAACTAATATAATATTGTATGTCAACTGTAATTAAAAATAAATTTTAAAAAGGATAATTATAGTTGTAGTTTTTCTTGTAGATGTTCTTTATCAAGTTGAAGAAAGTTCTCCTCTATCAGCATCTTAACATGAATGAATGTTACATCTTGACAAATGTTTTTTCTGCATATATCCATATGATGGTATAATTTTTGGCTTATTGATGTTATGGATTACATTAATTGATTTTCAAATTTGAACTACTTTGCATACCTGGAATAAATCACATTTGGTTGTGATGCATAATGCTTTTAGACCATTCTTGTTGTAATATATGCATTCAGTGCTATAAAATTTTTCTCTAAGCACTGGTTTTGCTATATCCCTCTAATTTTGATAAGGTTTATTTGCATTTTCATTTAGTTAAAATATTTTTCAATTTCTCTTGAGATTCATTCTTTGATCTATCTGTTATTTAGAATTGTGTTGTTTAGTCTCCAAATATATTGAGATGTCTCAACTATCTATTATTGGTTTCTATTTTAATTCTACTCTGGTCTGAGAGTACAGTTTTCGATGGATATTCTTTTTAAAATTGTTAAAGTTCATTTTGTGGCCTACAATGTGGTCTGTCTTGGTGAATGTTCCATGTGAGCTTGAGAAGAATGTGTATTGTACTGTTGTTGGATCAAGTGAATTAGATCCAAATGATTGATAGTGCTTTTCAGTTCAACTGTGTCCTTACTGATTTTTTGATTGCTAGATATGTTAATAACTAATAGAAGGGTATTGAAATCTGCAGTTATAGTGGATTTTTCTATGTCTCCTTGCATTCTATCAGTTTTTGCCTGCTGTATTTTGATGCTCTGCTGTTAGGTACAATATACATGAAGGATTATGTTTTATTGGAAAATCAACCCTTTTATTATTATGTAATTCCTTTCTTTATCAGTGATAATTTCCCTTCCTATGAAGGCTCTTTGTCCAAAATTAATGTAGCTCTCCAGCTTTCTTTCAATGAATGCCTGATTATTATATCTTTATTTGTCCCTTTATATTAAATTCATCTATCTTTGTATTTAAAGTGGGTTTCTTGTAGGCAGCATATAGTTTGATCTTGTTTTTTTAAAGAAAATTTTAGTCTTTGTTAAAAATTTAATTGTCACCAGAGGGGAGAGGGGAGGGAATTTCAGGGGTAAAGGGGAGGAGTTTGGAGCAACAAGTATGAAGGTCACATGGACAAAACTAGCGGGGGTGGAAATGGGAGGGGGGTGGGGCGGGCTGGGGCGGTGGGCTGGAATGGGAGCAAAAGACAGAAAACTGTACAAGAACAATTAAAATAAATCAAAAAAATAAAAAAATTAATTGTTATTCAAGTACAGTTGTCTGCCTTTCCCCCCACCACTACCTCCCCACCCCAGGTATCCCCTCCTCCACTCCCTGATTCCACAACCACCTTGGTTTTGTCCATGTGTTCTTTATACTTGTTCCTGAAAACCCTTCCCCATTTTCCTCCCATTATCCCCCTGCCCCCTCCCCTGTGGTTACTGTCAGTTTGTTCTTTATTTCAATGCCTCTGGTTATATTTTGCTTGCTTGTTTGTTTTGTTGATTAGATTCCGCTTAAAGGTGAGATCATATGGTATTTGTCTTTCATCACCTGGCTTACTTCACTTACCATAGTCTTTCACACTGGAGAGCATTATGGTCTTGTTTTTCTAACATCCTCTTACAGTTTCTGTCTTTCAATTAGTGTGTTTCTTTCTTTTTTGTATCCCATTCTTTTTCTGCCTTCTAGTGTTTTAATTGAGCATTTTATGTAACTACATTTTCTCTCCTGTCTTAGCATATCAATTATACTTTAAAAATATTCAGCCCTGGCTGATGTGGCTCTGTGGATTGAGTGCTGGCCTGTGAACCAAAAAGTCACTGCTTCAGTTCCCAGTAAGGGCACATGACTGGGTTACAGGCCAGCTCTCCAGTAGGAGGTGTGCAAGAGGCAACCACACATTAAGGTTTTTCTCCCTCTCTTTCTCCTACCCTTCTTTTCTCTAAAAATAAATAAACAAAATCTTTTAAAAATTTAGAGGTTGATGTAGAATTAGGAATATACAACTAATCCAAGTCTACTTTCAAATAATGCTGTACTGTTTCACAGATAGTACATGTACCTTATAACAGAGTATTCCCAATTTCTCCTTTCATTTGTTATTACATAGCTGTCTTTCATTTTACATATACACAAGCTGCAGTCACTGAATACATCGTTATTATTATTATTTGGAACAAATTGTTACCTGTTAGATAAATTAAGAATAGGAAAAACAAGAGATAATATTGTACTTTAGTTTATTCATTCTTTGACACTCCTTTTTTCTTCATGTAGATCTAAGTTTTTGACCTGCATAATTTTCTTCTCTGTGAAGAACTTCTTTTAATATTTCTTTCAAGGCAGGGCAGCTAGTGGCAAATTTCCTCAACTTTTGTTTGTATGGAAAAGTCTTTATTTCTCCTTCAATTTTGCAGGATTTTTGCTAGCTATAGAATTCTATCTTAGTTGTTTGTTCTTCCAGTACTTCAAATATTTCACTTTATTTTCTTGTTGCTTGTAAGGTTTCTGAAAAGAAGTCTGATTTAATTCTTATCCTTGTTCCTCTAAGTAGGTAAGTCAATTTTTCTCTGGTTTCTTCCAAGTTTTTCTCTTGGTCTTTGATTTTCTGTAGTTTGAATATGATATGCCTAGATATCAAGCTTTTTTCTAAAATCCAGGTTATTGTGCTCTGAGACTCCTAGACTTGTGGTTTGATGTCTGTCTTTAATTTTGGGAAATTCCCTGTCATTAAAAACTTCCATATTTCTACTTTTCCTTTCTTTCCTTCCTTTCTGGTATTGATATCATATGTATGTTACACCATTTGTAACTCTCCTACAGTAGTTGGACATTCTGTTTAGTCTTTTTCATTCTTTTCTTTCTTTGTATTTCAGTTCTGGAAGTTTCTATTAATATATCCTCAAATTCACTGTTTCTTTTCTTAGCTGTGTATAGTCTACAGATGAATTCATCAAAGAAAGTTTTCAATTCCATTATAGTGGTTTTGATTTCTAGCATTTTGTTTTGATTCTTTCCTAGAGTTTTCATCTGTCTGCTTATATTACTTATCTTTTCTTGCATATTGTCCTCTTTTTGCCATTAGATCCTTTAACATGTTAATTATAGTTATTTAAAATTCTCAGTAAATTCCAAAATCTCTGCCATATCCAAGTCCCATTCTGATGCTTACTTTGTCCATTCAGACTGTGTTTTTGTTTTTTAGTATACCTTGCAATGTTTTTGTTGAAAACCAAACATGATGTATGGGGTATGGGTTCGGTGTGAGGTTTAAGTTTATCTGGCTAGGAGTTAGGCTGTGTTTGCTGTTTGCTGTCATTGCACTGTCAGGGGCAAAAATTTCCTCTAATGTCCCTGTTTTTTCTCTCCTATTGCCTTTGGGTTTTCAGGGTCTGAAGCATCCAGTTCCTTTAGCTGTAACCCACTGTTGTTATATATGAGCCCTATTGATATGGTAGGAAGGTGGGGGGGTCTATAGTTCTATGATTAGTTCTCAATATTTAATTAAGCCTGAATCGGGTATTTTCTTCTGCTACATGGAAGACTACAGAGAGAGTTGGGTTGCAACTGTCCCATTCCCCGTGTTGGTTAGGCTTTGGTAAAACCCCATTTTGTTAAGCTCTAGTAAAATAGTTTCACTTGAATGCAAGACCTCTTAAGAACAGAGAACTCTGGTGATATTTCAAAAATGTTACTTTCCCCCTCCTTGTCCCTAAAGAGTAAGGGGATTTTTCTCTGATCTTTATAGTGAGAACCTGGTGAGGTTCCTGAAGGTAAAAATTAGGGTGCTAAGAATGGGCTGCCTTGGAGTTTTTAACTCTCTGGTAGTCTACACTGAGCCTCCAAGAATTCATCAGTTACAATGTAAAGTTTTCCAAATCATTCTGTCTCCAGCTGTAGGCTTCTCTGCTCCTGAGCTTCTGCTCCTAGGAAGCTGTGATTCATTGTATCTGCCAGTCTGTCTCTTCAGTTTTGAGGGCAGGAGTTTGCCCTGTGACTTCAATTCTCTGATGAATCTAGAAGAATTCTTGATTTTTAGTCTGAGAACAGCTCTTTTCTTTCAAGGACAGAAGTGAGTACTTCTAAGCTCTTTACATGTCAGACCTGAACCTGGAAGTCACAACTATTTCTTTTAAAAGATCAGACTATTGTAGCTTAATAAGTAGTTTTCAGATGCAAACTTTTTTCTGCTTAGTCTTAACTTTCCAATATCATTTATACTATCTGGGTTCTCCAAAGCACTGTTAAGTAACTTGAGGCTTTCTACTGTTGAGTCCTAGTGATGCAGGGTGCGGCCAGGAGGGGGGCCCCCCAAATAGGGATTTGGAATGGTCCCAGAACTCAGGGTGTCCAGGGAATGTTAGAGGGACATGTGGGATGTCCTCATCCCTTCCCCCACAGGTATGAGTTGGGGGAAGGGACACATGGAGCAGGGACATGAAGAGCTGCTAATCCATGGCATGGTCCTTTAACATATCTATAGCCTTTGGCTGGTAGCTTAGATGTGTTAAATAGCTGTGACCATGCTCTGAGCCAGAGGGATGGAAAGGACTCCCCCTAAGACGTGACTGGGGGAGGAACCTCAAGTCACACCACCTGCGTGAGAGCTTGGAGAAGCGGCAGCCATTGAGAGAGAGAATCCACGTGCTTTCCCGAGAGTTAGGACCCTCACAACCCTGTGAGGGAAAATCACCATGTGGCTTTAGCAGAGAATTGCCACGTGGCTTTTCCAGAGTGGGGACCCCTTCCCCACAGCTTTGGTAGAAGAAGGACCACGCGGCTTTGGGGTGCTCCTTTTGGCTGTGTGGCCTGGGAGCAAGAGAGACTGCCTGAAAGAAGGGTGAAAGAACTCTTGCCAGTAGGCCATGAGAAGGTGCCACATGGCTTTGGATTAATTAGAGATCCTGCCTGGACGACGACACAGCCGACGGTGTCAAGAGCCTGGATCCTGGATGTGTGCTTCTCTTCCTTGCAATCACCGTACCCTGACGTAGGGCAGAGGGAGATAGGAAGCACTGTGGGCATCTGTGGGTATCCTAAAGGACTTTGATATTTTAATGAAGTTAAGTTGCTACTTTAACTATGTATAGCATTAAATAAACATTTCCTTTCCTTTTCACAAATCTCTGGCTTTGAGAGGCATCTTTCCATAAGGCGGCGGACAATAACGGACCTTCTGTTGCTCTGTAACACTAGAGTGCCAGTTTGTGGCTCATCTCAGCTTTTTTTTCAAGCAAAGAAAGAAAGTTTATGTTTAGAAAGTGGCCCACATATCCCACATATGGAGAAACAGGGGCGCTAACACTCAGAGATCTGGCTCCCCAATGGCTTCCAGGGGATGGGTTATATAGGTGGAAATCATTAATCATGGTGATTACCGGAGTTAGTTAGGGTTGTGGTCTCTACTGATTGCTCAGCACTAGGGTAGGGGCTTCATTGGTCTGTGCATCTGGTCCTGACATCAACCATGGAGTCACTTCATCTGGTTTTGCTGCTTTTCTGGAGCTGAAAGACATCTGAGGCCTAGATATTATCTTTAGTTTGCCCCAAACTGTCTCTGTGGTCCACAGGCCTGAGGCTTTTTTCTCTAAGATATTTGACACCAACCAGAACCTCAATGTCCTGAAGGCTTAATGCTTAAAGGAGTAGTAGTGCAAGACAGGAGGAGGCAGGTGAGTCAGGGTGCTGGACGAGATCAGTTTGAATCAAAAGGAAAGAAAGGAGGAAAGGTCTTACTAAAGAAATGAAGTTTCTACACTGTTATACATCTAAGTTGAAGCTTGTCTTCCTCAAGACAATTGCAGTTATAGAGTTTATACCTGTAACCTGTTAGAGTGCCTAGTGGTTGCTTTTTGAGACCTTCCAGGTTTACAGATAGGTTACTACTCAAATTCCAGAACACCAGCACCATGCTGCATTGTTCCCAGCTCTCACATTCAGTATTTTATTGTTTCTCATTGTACTTTAACTTTCTACAGAACATTAACAGCAGTAGCCAGTTGAATGTTTTCAAAGCCTTTTATATTTGTGGAGCTGACTGTACCACAGGGGCTAATGAAAATTTCATTGTTTCAGGAGTGCTGGCTCTTTCAACAGGTACCTTGGTGTGCTTGTCTGCCATGTGTAAAATGAGCACATTTACCTCTAATTACCTTTTATAAGTTGTTGAGATGTAATTTTAAAATAAGTGGGTAAAATGCTTGTCGGGGAAGAAAAATTTTTACTTCAAGTTTCTTCTGTCTGGTCCAATAATCAAATTGACATAAGACAGATTAGGATGAGAAAACCAAATTAAAGTTTAATGACATGTATACCTCATATACAGGGGAGAGATCCAGGAACACTGAGTAAGTCTGCCAAATAGCAGAAGCCATTACCTTAAATACCACCTTCAGCTAAAGGCATAAGAATATGCTGGGATGGAGAGTCAGTTATGGGCGATGCCAGGAAAAGCACAGTAAACAAGGGTAAAGTTGTTATGCAGACTTAAATCCATGCCTTCTCCAGTGATAGTGAAGGCAGGTCCCAGTGAGAGAGATACCCTTATAGGTAGAGATACATCTCTGCTTTTGAAGAATATATTTTGAGTTTTATTCCATATTGAATTATTTTGAAAATCCACCCTTCCCCTGGCCTCCAAGGAATTTGAAGCAAATCATTTTCTAGCCTGATTTTCTATTAGCAATAATCGCGCCTCGGATAAACCTCATTGGCTACGATACTGCCACTGCGCAAAGCTGATTTTCTCTATCTTATTGTGTCTCTAAACAGTTTTGCCACACGGTAAGAGGTTCTTGCTATAGGCTGAAATGCATCCTAAAATTGATATGTTGAAGCCCGAAGTCTCCATGTGACTGTATTTGGAGATCATGCCTGTAAGGAGATGATTAAAGTTGAATGAAGGTGTAAGGGTGGCGTTCTGATATGATAGAATGGATGTCCTTATAAAAGAGGTAGAAGCACCAGATCTCTCTCTCTCTCTCCCTCTCCCTCTCCCTTTTTCTCTCTCTGCCATGTGGGGACTCCGTGAGAATGAAACCTGAAAAGACACTGGCTTTTGGGCTGCTTGTCAGTACTAAAACCAATAAACAATGACAGCGATTGAATCTTTATGGGTGTTTTATTGAGATGGCCTGCAATCTGAGAAGATGGTGGTTCATACCCAAGCAGACCATGTAGTCTTTTCTTTCCAGGCCCAGGTTTTTATAGCAGGGAACAAACAAGGTGCAGTGAGGGGTTTTGAAGTTCAGGGAGGATTAGGTGAGCAAAGCTGCAACATTCCTGTCCCGGGCAGTTAGCTGTTCCCAGGGGCAGGTGGTCATTTGTCTCTCCCTGGAACACAAAAGCCCGCATGCCTCTGTTTGTCCCCAGGCAGTAATCTTTAGCAGTGCCCCAGGAGGTCAGCTGATTTCCCAGGAGCCAGGACAGGCCTTATCTGTAGTTTCTGAAACAAAAGCTTTAACATATGCATGACTTACTAGGCTTATAACTATTTGCCTTAAACTAAAATTTTCCAACTGTTGAGTCTCCTAACAAGAAGGCAGCGATCTGCAAGCAAGGAAGAGAATTTTCACCAGTAACTGAACCCTACCAGAACCTCTAAAACTGAGAAAATACATTTTTGTTGTTTAAGCCACTCCGTCTATGTATTTTGTTATGGCAGCTCTAAGAGACTAAGACAGTTCTTTGTTGGCTAATGTACCTGGGTTTATTGAGAAGTTTGAGTTCTGTGGAATCTAATGATAAAGTGGCTATAATGTTTCCAATTATTGTCTTTTCTCTCTTGCTATTGGATCTCCCTTTCTAAGTATAGCAATGTGATGTTATGAAGATTCCATTACTTTGTGGCCACTTGTGGTTGTTAAACTTTATAACCACCCCACCATTCTTCTAGCATTGTTTCTGTAAATGATGACTTGTAAATTCACATGTAGGTACTGATAAACAGTCTGTTTGCTTAAAGAATTGTAGGAAGCAGACTCCAGCTTTCAGGCATTTTGGCTCCAGGAGATTTGCTTACCTTCCAGGAAACCCAGACCATCACTTGACCAGCTCTGAGATGGTTATCGAAGCAGATTGTGCTGACTCACACGTGGCAACCTCAACAAGAGGTCACAACTCCTCAGGTTTCCTTTGTTCTGCCTTCCTCTTCCTCACTTTTAAAAAGCCCCTGTCTGCATTAAGATGTTAAGATGGTTTTTGTGATGAGAGTCCCCCATCTTCTCAAGCTGTTGGCTCTTGAATAAATCTGCTTTCCTACTATTAGACCCTGACTCTTCAATATTGGCTTTTGAGTGGCAGGCAGCTGAATGTGGGTTCAGTACCGACTTTATTTCAAATCAAAGCATTAATTCCAAAGTTGTTTTAAATCTCATTTCCTTTCCTTATCCTCAGGTCAGCCTTGAATGGCAGTCTTGACTATTTGGTTTGATCTGGGAGGTATGGCCAGGGTGTGGCTCTCAGACACCAGACACCTCTTTTCCCCTATCTCTTTAAACTTACCCTCTTTGTGGCTATTTCTGCTTCTCTGGATAATGTTGACAGGCCGAAGATACCCTTTGTGGCAGTGCCCAAATACTGACCTTACTGGACACAAATGTAAGTTCCTCATCTGTCTATAAGAAGCTTGCCTATTATGCTGTCCCCTGACAGGAGAGGTCCCCATGTAGCAGAACATCCTATAACTTCTTGCTGCTGAGGTGCCTCACCTGGTATCCATCCTCCTTTATTTGACTATTAGCAAAATTGCTCTAGTCAGGGAATCTTGGCAGTGACCACTGGAAGCTCATACGTTCTTTTCCCCATGACAAAAGGAGGGAATTTAGACTGCTCTACTGCCTCCCTCTCTCTCCAGTCATCCATGTGTATTTAATCCTATTCTTCCTTCTCAGGTAAGCACACAAATGAAACTCTAATGGTATTTAAAATTTTGATTTGTGCCAAAAAGATCTTAAGGAATAAAGAAGACTTCTTAAAACAAGAACTAACTAATGCCATGTGAACTATTTTTTTTGGTAAATATTACCTTATCGTCTAATTTTTGATTTGTTATTTAATGTCCAGAGGATAAATCTCTTACTTCATTCATTCAACAAATACTTATTGAGCACCCAGTGTGCAATGCATGTAAATAAAAATATTCAGGATTGTCCCTGTTCTCAAGCTATCTAAAGACAGCTAAAATAGATACATAAATATTTTAATATCAAGGTAAAAGGTGATAAGTGACCTAAGAGAGTGTTATGAGAATTTGAAGAAGAAGAAATAATTCTGTTTTACCTTACCCAGGAAAGACTTCATAGACAACAGGACATTTGAGCTGGGTAGGATTTGGATGTTCAGAGAAAGAAAGGGTATTCTACATAATGAAGCCAAAACATAAACAAAAGCACAGACATGAAAAAACACTAGAAATTGTTGTGAGAAAGATATATTTTAGGGTAATACCTTATTTATATTTTTCCTAATTGATCAACTATTTACTATGTATGTCTAGCTACTGTAAGAAATACAAAGAATTATAACACATAATCCATCTACAGAGAGCTTAAATTATATCTTTTCTTTGCCCTGATTTGTTTTGTTTCTAAGCAGATAGCAAAATAATCAACATCAATGAGCCTAATTTGATTATGTTTTATTATTCAACCCCACTCACTCTTACTGTTCTCCCCATTCTTGTCATTAAATAAATATACAAATAACTTCTGATGTGTTATCTTGAGTTGTTATTATTGGAATGTACATTTTAAAAAGTTTTATTTTGTCTCCTTTTATCATTGAGAGCTCAAAATGACTTTTGGAATTTCTAATTAGCATATCCTTTCTCTGTGATTTCCATCAATTTTCAGCGACTGCTTTTATCAGGTATGTTAGTATACCTTACACAGATTGTGAAAATGAACTGCCAACCAAACTGCTGTTGCCATTTCAAACATGAAAATAAACTAGGTCTAAGAAACTAGGTAAATGAAAGCCCTATTTATTGTATGGATTTTTAATATTAACAAGATCACTTACACCAGCCATTCCAGTTTAAATGGTTTAACTTTTCCTGTTTGTTACGGTGGGCAAGGCACATTTAAATGAAGTAAGTCGGAGAGGCTTGTTAGAACAATGTATTCTTTAGCAGAGGGTAACCGCGTCTTATTTAACATGCTACCTGTAGATGTCACTATACACTTATAATTCTCACTGACCTCCTCCCCACCCTTTCCCATTAGAGGTAAAGGAATGAATATTTGAAGGGATGTTGAATTTCTGTTTTCTAAACAGAGAATTGAAATATGAGATTTCCTAGAATATAAAATTGCAAATCAGGCAGTAACACACACACACACACACACACACACACACACACACACACACACACGCAGGAGTGGTTTCAAAGGTAGATAATTATATTTGCCACTTTTGTTTCACTATTCTATGGATAACCTTTCAGGTTAGAAACAGGATGCAACTAAGAATGGGGATTACCTCTTTTTTCTTCTTTATTTTTAAATGATTTGTAAAATCTTAGCCTAAAAAGAAACTAAATCATGTTTCAGCAACTGTTTTTCTCATAAGATCTTAGAGGAATTGAATAAAGTGGATTTCTTGTTTCTTTCTTTCTTTTTTTAAGGAATGTAGATATGGTGCTTTCATGGATTAATTAATAGCAGAAAAATCTAAACAAATATAACTGGTTTTAAGGATAGGTTTTTGCTTTGGCAACCTTTTGCCTGAGAACTGGCATTGACAAGAGCTCAAAAACTAAGCATGATGATTTGTTGTCTTCTCTTCACTCAATTGGGTGACATAGCAGTTAACACATGATGGAATGCTATATAAAACATTCATTAGAGTGGTATATGGATTTCAGGAGAGCCGAGAGCTCAATTATAATACCTGAGGTAGAATGTGGATGTTGAAAGAGCAGGAAATCAATGGGCAGGGTGCCAAGGTTTTGACAGTTTTCTTCCTTGCAGTAGGCTAACAAACACTGGGCCCAGTAGTTTTGGGTTTTGCTCTTGTTTTATTTTTGGGTAGTCATTCATTTCCCTTTCATTAATTTGGACCTAGGAATCACTTTATCACAGCTTGCATTGTACCAAAGTGTTCCAGGTGGGAAGAGTGAATACTCAGAAGTGACCTAGATGTCCTACAGGCTGAAAAGTTTATCCTCAGCCAAACTGCAAAAGACAGATCTTCTGCAGCAAGAGAAACACATCCAGAGCTGAAGAGGTAAATGATCTCAGCTTTAGAAAGGCAAGGAGAGTTGGAGAGAGGGAGCTCTAGTTAATTAAAACCAGCTTTTTAGGTAAGAACGTTGATGTCCTAGTTATCCTCTAGGTAATGCTCATTGCTAAAGGGCAGGGCTCAAAAAAACTCCACTGGATCAACAGGAGGATTACAGAGTCATATCTTTCTACACACAGGCCCAGAAGAGAAAAAACAATCAAACAAGCCATATAGCTGAAAGGACCATACTTGAAAAAGTATGAGAATAAATAGAAAATAAAGTAAGGTGTACAGAATGGAAAAATCTGAAATAAACTCTATAGATGTGTGTGAATTTGGGCAAATGTCAATAACATCAGGGCTGAGGCACAGTTGAAGCCATGGATAGCCACTGCCAGTGCTATTAAGACCTTGCATTATAGGTGTTTGTAAACACACTTTATACTTGTTAGCAGTCCCTTAGAGGGCTAAAACAGTCTCATTCACCTTGGTTCCTTCTATAGCACATAACAATCATCTGGCACCTAGTGGATTCTCAAAAAACATTTGTTTATTAAATGAACTAATGAAAGCAAAAGACATACAATGGGAAAACATGTGTGCATAGTTCCTAGATGTTGTCAATAAAAAAGTAGTTTGAATATCTTGATTTGGAGAGTATCAAAAGTTGGTGCTATTGTTAGACACTTGGAATGTAGAAGGAAGATTCAATTTGTAAACAAGAAATTAATTTCCTTTGAGGCTATGTGGACATGGTACTTATTTTGATGGAGGAATATATAATAAATTGGGCTTATGTCTGAGTGGTTGGAAATACATTGGGAAAACAGTTGGAGGCGCAGATTTGGCATTCCTTGGTGGAGAGAACACATTAAAATTTTCAGAATGAATTACATACATAAAGCAGATCAAGAACTAGAGATTTTGGGATTTCTAGAGTCAACAGATGGGACAGGAAAAGAGGAACCAGAACCAATGAAAAAGAGGAGTGTTGTATTAGCTCAGAAAAGGCAAATTATCGAAAAGGTAACTGTGCTACAAGAATTAACAACATATAATGAAGAAACTTAGATGAATAATAAAAAAGAGCAAACAATAAATCCCTTTACTGATGTTTGCCAAGTGGTCTTTAGCTGTCCAGAGAGCTGCCTTACTATGATATAGTACTCTCATGAGTTAGGTTTTTTGACAGTTCCCCCACGAAGAAGTTTCAGGAGGTGAGTGGGATAAGTGGTGAGGAAATGGAAACCACACTTATGGCCAGAGTGTGTAAAACAAAGATTTCTTAGCAGATTGATTATGTATGGTCAAGGTATATGGAATCTTTTTTTTTTATTCCATGGTCCTTGGATGATTGAACTAGAACTGAAGCTAGACTGAAGCTAGACTAACTTCATATGTAGATAGCTGAGAGAAGCAAGGAAGATATCGCATTAAAACATTTATATATGATATTTTATATTAAAACAAACATTTATTTAG
This sequence comes from Anoura caudifer, assembly GCA_004027475.1. Lineage (NCBI taxonomy): Eukaryota > Metazoa > Chordata > Mammalia > Chiroptera > Phyllostomidae > Anoura > Anoura caudifer. The sequence goes on along the minus strand of PVKU01008847.1, from coordinate 50,638 downwards.
CATAAAAGTTTTGTGCTTTGTTTTTCTTAGGGGGATTATGGGTTATTCTTAGTCTTTTGAAGGCTCTGTTCCCTCCAAGGGAAAATGTACACACACACTGGAATTTACCTGAATTTATAGAAGACCCACAAATGTCTTCCAAAGATCCCAGTGTAAGAGACCATAATTTACAAAGAGCCTGAAGATTCATTGACTAGACTCTTCCAGTGAGAAGAGCATGGTAGGGATCAGAAATCTTCCTAGTTCCACCTCTCCCAGTCAAGCTGTATTATCATGAAAAGATAGTATGATCTCTTTGGAGAACAATTTCTTTTTATACAAACTGAGGACATGAGTCTCAATTATCTCTTGGGTCCCTTTTAGTAAAACATGTTACATTCTATGTTTCTACTTAAAAATCCAATGAAGAATATTGTCACCGAATGAATACTTTTCTATTTGTATGATTATTATTCTCACAAAAAGCACCAGGCCATTTCATAGATTATGAGGTACACATTTCAATATATGCTTACCAGACATTTAGAAGACAGGTGCTAAATGCATTTTAAATCCCTGCATGAACAGAAGCTCCTCCTAAATAACTCAGTCTCAGAACAACTTCTGGATTTTTCCTTATTTTCCCCAGTAACTTTTAACTGTCTTTTATAGGACATGCCCTAGCAACTTGGAATACCCTCACAGCGGGTCACTTTCACCAAGGACATGACCAAATTTAACTTCTTAGGAAAGTTGGACCATTATTTCTTTTGAACATTGTGAAGTTCTTCTGCAAAACAAGAATCGAAAGAAGTCAAGCACCCTTGTTCACAGAAAGCAAGAGCCTAGTAACAGGAAGAGTGGCAGGGTCAAATGAAGGAGCTCAAGATTACAGAGAAAGAGAGAAGGGGATAAGGGCTCAGAAGTGAGAGGGGAATGAGGAGAGGACAAGCTAGTTGAATTTCTGCTCCACTTGATATTGTACTACATGAGTATAACATGAGTGGCTACTTAAGAATGAACGCAAGGCAGGTTTGTTTCCACTTGAGAGTCTGAACTTCCAGACTTTTGCAACTCACATCCTGATTATTTTGGAGGAAAAGAAAAGTGTCACCTGGTTGTTCTCAACTTAAATTCCACCTTTAGAATCATTAAACAAAACTTTCCGGTAGGCCTCTGTCTTCCAAACTCTTTTCTAGAACCTTGCAAAGAGGCATTTGAGGCAAATATACCTTCTGAAACTTAGCAGGAGAAGATAATTATCTGTATAGCTAGTTTCTAAATATGAGTACCTAAGTTATTAGACTCAATTTTCACATGCATCTAGAAATTTTAGACTGTTTTTCAAAAAAAAGGAAAAAATCTGAATACCTGAAAGTCAACAGCAGAGCACCTTTATTCCTAAATACTCTTTAGAAAGCCCATTGAGAATCACTTAACAATGCATGAAAAAATACTAAGGCATGAAATCGAACTGCATTAGGGATCCAGGAAAATTACTCCCCTACACTGCTATTTGATTTTAAAACTTGTCGTAATTGCTTACAAAAGGCTGAGGCAGCAGTCATCCAATAATACTGCAGGGACAGCAAATGACACCTCATAGATGATATTTTTAAAATGAAACATTACCAGAATTGGATTCAACAAGTGTTTAAAAGCCCATCTTCTTTACATAGAAAACATTCATTTTTTTCCAGTAAATCTCACATATTGCTCTGGTCGGTACAATTAGCTGTTTTCTGTTCTAAAGAGCTTCAGAATGGTGAATGCAGAAATGTATGTTAACTTTGCAAAGTCTGGAGCTTAGGACCGGACAACAAAAATGGGGTTGGTCCATGACATTAGATGATCCTGTTAACCTTACTTTGAGTGTTAGAATTTTAACTGGACAATATGTGAGCTATAGCAGTTTCAATATAATTTCTATATAAAAACTTCAAAGAAATTCTTCCTTCTCTTTCCTTTGTTTATTCATTCATTTGTTCATTTATTAGTTTACTTAAACATTCATTGAGGAGCATCCGTGTACCAAAAATTATAATCCACACTTTGAATATAAAGACAATAAGACAAAGTCCTGTATTCAAGAAGCTCAGAGTATAGCTAGGGAGATAGACAAGTAAAGAAATATAGGATTAAGTGATGAATTTTAAAGCAATCACAAGGAGAAAGAGCATAACTCAGCCTGGGTGGGCTGAGCTGAGTCAGGATCAATCATTTGTTCACTATTGAACAAAGCATGAGGCAAATTCAAGATAAAGTTTTTGCAAACGTTTGGTGCTTTTACTACTTTCCTTTGCTTTTTTTTGTGGAACCTTTAACAATGCATTATAATTATTTCTTTTCATGTCTGTCTTCCCCTATTAGATTTTGATGCCTTAAGGGAAGTTCTGATTTCTTTTTTTTTTTTTTTGAGTTGGTATGACTACTTTTTTCCTCATTTGGTTTTTTAAAGTATTTTATTGTATTTTTTCCCATTACCATTTATCCCCCTTATATACTCCCCCCACGATCACCACACTGTTGTCCATATCCATGAGTCCCTTTTCCTTTTTGTTCAATCCCTCCCCACTCTACCTTCCTTCCTCCCACCCTTGGATGTCCTGATTTATCTTGTTTTATTCTCAGGACCTACCCCAGTAGTAGGGACTCAATAAATATTATAAAATACATGACCAACAAATTATTATAACCTATGCTATGTATTATCTATCTATCTATCTATCTATCTATCTATCTATCTATCTATCATCTATCTATCCATCTATATATGAAAACCTGTTTTGGACCAGAGATTCTTGATTCAAACAAAACTGTAAGACTTTTACTTTTAGCATTTAAAAATTATACTATATATTTCCACTGTGGAACAGCTCTCTCTTTTCTTGTATACTATCAGAGAGAGCTTCTAATTTTATAATGGAGAATGATTCATGGTGAGAAAATATCACTGAATGCTGCATAGTATACACAGATTAAAAAGTATAGGTATATTATGTATGAAAACAATAATGATGCAATTTGAACAAACATTTTTTAATCATGAAATATTTTCTAACAATAAGAATATTCTATTTATAAAACAGATTCCAATTGTGAAACAGAAGACATGGGTGACAGATTTTGGTATCCTGAGATATTGATAATGTAGAATGGCAGGAACATTTTCTTTTGAAGATGAGCTTTAAAAACTTCATTTGGAAAGGATAAAAGTAATTTCTCTTTCTTGAATGGAACTGAAAGAATGGAATGGATATTATGATTTGGGCAGAAGTATTAGGCAGCAAGCCTTCAAACAAAAGATGATGCAAGTGGCCACCTAGCTGTCTGTGGATATTAGGGTCAGAAGGAAGCTAAATTTACAATCCTATGTAAGCTACTATAGATCAGAAGAGGTAGTGGTATCCATAATATCAGCCATCGAGGTTGGAAATAACTCCAGGCCATAGCAGTAGTCTGGTTACTGCCATACACTGGAATGCTGTTTACTATAGAAAGGGACTTCCAAGGTCAACCTGTCTTGGCACTCAGCCAGAAACCTGAAACAGTGTGGCAGTGTAGGGGAACTGGGAATTAAGTTATTAAAAGAGTAGGACTTTATTAAGAAAGGATTATGTGTTAGACAGTCTTGGTGCTACACCCAGATTCCTTCCCTCCTTGACTTGGTGTCCCTATGGCCCATCTTTTGTGTGTTTTGTTTTTAATAGTTCTCACCTGAGACCTTCTTCAAAGCACTGCCTGCAGAGCTGAAGGTATCTGCAGGTTTATGCCCCATCCCACTCCTGTAACCAGCCACTAACTAATAATGTGGTATGAGATCCCAGATTTCTTACCTTAAAGAATGACAGATTTACTTACACAATTCCTTCCTGGTCCATTCATGTTGTTGCAATAAGCAAGATTTCATTCATTTTTATGACTGAGTAATATTCCAAAGTGTGTATGTACCATATCTTTATACATTTATTGATTGATGGACACCTAGGTTGCTTCCATATCTTGGCTATTATACATGATGCTGCAATGAACATAGGAGCACATACATCTTTTCAAATTAGTGTTTTTTATTTCACTTGTATGTGGAATCTAAAAAACAAAATAAATGAACAAACAAAACAGAAACAGACTCATAGATACAGAGAACATTTTAATGGTTGCCAGATGAAAGGAGGCTTGGGAGACTGGGTGAAGGGATTGAGAAGTACAAATTGATACTTACAAAATAGTCATGGTGATGTAAAGTACAGTATAGAGAATACAGTCAATATTATTCTAGTAACTGTGTAAGGTGTCAGATGGGTACTACTAGACTAATTGGGGTGATCACTTTGCAAGTTACATAAATGTCTAATAACTATTGTATGCTGTACATCTGAAACTAATATAATATTGCATGTCAAGTGGCAATTGCAAACAATAGTGACAAATTCAGAGTTATAATGTATATTCCAGGGCTCCCTGTGGATTCAGACTGAGAGTAAGACTTCACCTGAAATCACACCTTTGTTTGACTTTGTCTCTTTTGGTCTCCACTTTCCTCTTTCCTGTTTCTCTGAGGAGTACTTCCTAAATAAATGAGTTGCACCCAAATCTTTTTGTTAGGATTTGCATTTAGGAAAATTTGCTTTGGACAGTTGATATAGTAGCCACTGGAAAGAGAGCTGTCCATACCCCTTTACGACTCTCACACAGATTTGGAAACAAAGAGCTGTGTGGACACAAGGAAAGGGCACCTAAGTCTTCCTGGGAAGTCACAGAAAGGTGATGTTAAAAGTGGTTTTGAAATATACAAAATAGTTTCCAGATCAATGGGGAAGACAACTTTTGTCCTTAAACCTATCTATTCATTAATGATGAAAATGAAATTAACAAAAACTATCTCCAGTGTGTTAGTGCCTGGTGCTGCACTAAGAATAGTATGTTTTTATCATACTTATTCTTTCTAATAAATATATGAGGCAAGTACAATCACGATGCCCTTCCCAGAAGGTCTAATTTGCTCAAATTATTCAGTCACTCATGAACAGATCTTGGATTTCAACACATGTAATTTGACTTTAGAACTCACTTGAGTTTTGTTCAATTTTCTATATTGCCTTTTTGATCAACATTAAAATAAGAATTGTTTTCAATCTCATTTTTTCCTACAATGTCAAGGTTACATTTTTTCTTTTTCTTGCTGATCCTTTTAAACTCATTCATGATGAAAATAATTTTTAGCTCTGACTGCTGTCGTTCAATTTGTTGGGCACCTTCCTGCAAATTTAAAGTTTGCAGGTTTGATTCCCTGTCAGGGCACACACCTGGATTTCGGGTTTCGTCCCTGGTTGGGGCATGTACGAGGGGCAACTAATTGATGTTTCTCTCTCACATCGATGTCTCTCTCCCCCTCTCTCTCTAAAAATAAATTAATAAAATCTTTTTGAAAAGATGATTTTTTAATTCATACATGTTTCTGTATTAATATTTAGAATGTTATATAAACAAAAAATAAAATGTGCAGCTTGAAGTCTGCAGAGAAGGTGGCCAAAAGGGGAGATATTAGGGAAGTAAAAACAAAGGGGAATCTGCAAGTGAGAACTTACTAGAACCTAGGTTGATTTTTCATTGCCTCAGACTTTCAACTTTGACAATTGAGGTATCCTGCAGGAGAAGCTGCTGCTCATGATCGTGAAACTAAACATTCATTTGGTCTGAGAGCCAGAGAAATTGAAGTAGAAGCTGAAAGAACCCTGGCCCTAGCTGGTGCTCCATACCATCTCTGAGAGCTCACAGAGAAGCTTATGAGTTGCAGGAGAGTCTTATGCCTTACACGGACCTTTAAAGCATAAAATGAAAATGGCAGTTGCTTTAATTCTGTCTTCTAAATTTCACACAATATGTCTTTTCTGGGCCACACCAAATTGGACCTATGCAGAGAAGGAAATTCTGGGAAACATAGTTTGAGCTTGGCTAAGTTGACACAACAAAAATACACCATAGCCTTTAAGACCATTTACCTCACTGTAGCCAGTTATTTTGATGTCTGTCCCTGCCCCTAGAATGTGTGCTCCTGGAGACAGGGACCACATCTTATAATACTTCCCCAGTGCTTCTTATAGAACCTGACGTATAATAGGAACTCACAGACTCTTGTTGAATGATGAATAAACAAACAAATGAACAAATGTGTGAGTAAAAAAGATGATTAACAACATTAGATAGTAACTTGTTAAGAACAAAATATTTGGTCATATATCAAGGTAATAAGCAGAGAGAATCTCTTGTTATTTCCAAAAGCAAATACTTAACATACCTTATATAGCCTAATTCCTTTAAGATAAGATTAATATATTTAAGCCTATCAAAAATAAATCATGTTTATAAAACTTCAAATTTACAAATTGTGTTTATAGAAGGTGTTTTACTACATGACTTATTTAGTTAAATGTGACAGAGTCACCACTTTCCTGAATATGCATGACAACAAGATATTCTTTAAAAGTTGCTTCAATTAAACTATAAAAATAAAAATAAATGTTGACTTACTAGGTAATTTTTATTCAGTTTACTTTGGTTTATATACATCATATTTCAGAATCCACTGGCACAAAACTAACTGAAGCAAAATGTTGCCACCCTAACTCTGTCTGCATTTCTATTTATCATTGCTTTTCTGAGCATTAATTCAACCCCAGATCTTCTTTCTCAGATGCGTTTTGTTTTTTTTGTTTTAAACTCCAAAGCTTCATTAACATGATCATTCCATAATTTTCAGCCTCCAAAATCTACTGTCATCTATAGCTTATACCCACCTGTAATTGCATCATTAATACCTTACAGCAAACAGACCCCAATTCTATGTTGAACTGCATCCTTCATAGAGAAGCTTTAAGAATATGCACCCTAACTAAACTTATGATTCTTATGGATGGAAAAATCAACATCTTGTTTTGCTGTTATTAATTGTAAGACATGTATCTCATGTCTCACTAATAGTCCCCAGAATGTAAGTAACCTTAGCTTTTTGTTTATGCTATTTACTTCTTATAAAATAATAAAAATTAACAACAACAAAACTTTTATTGATATCTTAAGGTATGTGAACACTTTGACAGACAATCACATGAGAAAAATGTTATTTTACTATGAACAGACTAACTGTAACCTTGGCAAACATGGAATCATTTTCTTTAATTTTTCTAAAAGTCCATTGTATTTTTAATTTTATGATCAATCCGACTCTCCTCTGGACACTTTTAAAAAACTTTTGCAGGTAAACTTTTTTCCTGGAAGTTTTGTTTTTGTGTCTTCAAATTGCAAGAGGAAACTGAAATTTAGAGTGGCAACTATGTGATTAATATAGGTTATGAGGTAGGCATTCTTATTCCCATTTACAAGTTGTAGCTTTTAGGATCAAAAGTATTAAATACCTTCTTAAGACTAAGCAGTTAATACATTTCAAAGTCAAGATTTTTAACTCAGGTTTTTAATCTCTTAAAAATGGCAAAGCCTTAACGTCATAAGTCTTCCCAATCTGCCATTACTATACAATGGTTTTAGGATTTTGGGTAAATTTTAGAGTGGCATAGTAGTTTCATTCCAGGTCATTTGCATTAACTTAGACACAGTCATTATTCATTCTTTTTAAATTAAAGTGCAGTTGGCATACAATATTAAATTAAGTTCAGGTGTATAACATAGTTACTTAACATTTGTATATCTTATGAAGTGATCACCATGACAACTGCCTCCCACAGATTGTTTAACCTGCTCCCCCAACAATTATGGAAAGTCAAATCCCTTTATGAAATCCCATGTATATCTGTCTATCTACCTATCTATCCATCCATCCATCCATCCACCCATCTATCTAACATGTTTCTATTCCACCTCCCAGTGGTTCTTCACTTACGGAACACTGATAGAAACACAGGAAATGTACTGAGTACTATAAGAAAAAACATGCCCTGGCTGATGTAGCTCAGTGGAATGAGCATGGGCTGTGAACCAAAAGATTGCAGGTTCAATTCCCACTCAGGGCACATGCTTAAGTTTCGGGCCAGGTCCCCAGTAGGGGGCACTCAATTGGCAACCACACATTGATGTTTCTCTTCCTCTCTTTTTCCCTCCCTTCCCCTCTCTCTAAAAATAAAGAAATAAAATCTTTTTTAAAAAAGAAAAGCATGAGTGAGTGAGTAATTTTTTCCTGAAAGGGGAAGAGTAACCAAGTTAAGAGTAAGGAAAGATTTCACTAAGAAAAATATCTGAGCTGGACCACAAGGATGAATGGAAGTTTGTTAAGTGAAGAATGGGGAGAAATTCATCCCTCCAGACAGGAAATATCATGGATAAAGACATGAACTTGGGAATCATAAAGAGCTTATTATCATAAAGATGATTATACTTGAATATGGGGAGCTGGGAGGCAGAGGGAGAGATGTGGTGTCAGAAAGAGACAGGATATCAGGAAAAAGAAAGGGGACCTAAATTGTGAAGGATTATGTAGTAGAAATATAGGGGAAATGTTAACAAAGTTCACAGAGAAAATGACATAATCAGATCACATATATAAACTATTTAGCCTAGTACACTAAACTTCTGGAGAAACATATAAATCTGTTTGCCTCCCTGTACACTCTTTACATTCCCTAAAATCTCAAAAGGTATTTTATGATGAGTTATAATGTAACTCCTTACACTTAACTTATTCAAATAACATCATCCAGCCTCCTCAATAGAGACACTTTGAAAGGTAGAAAGTATTTAGATCCAAACAGTGATCTGACCGTAATGGATATCTATTTGAATTAACCTCAAATACATAAAGAATGGTATGGAGTTATTGTTTGCAAACTGTGTGCCAAGATGTCCCAGGGTGACACAGAAAACTTACAGAGGCACCACAGGATAGTTTAAATTTTCAAGGTAAACTCAGAGACCTCTGTGGAATACAGTGTGAATTATGTTCAGATTTATGACATCCTATCTTCACAACACTGCCACTCTGGTAGTTGTGACCAAAAAAAAAAAAAAAAAAAAGCAGATACTATGCAAAAATCAATGTGGAACAGGAAACAAGAGTGGCAGTGTCCAATTTGATTCCAAGGCTGGAGAAGCTGTTACGATGTAAATATTTATTAAGTTGTTTGGACCTGTCTACTTAATAAGCATAAGTATTTCCTTTGGCCTAGGGATCCATGAAAAAATTACTGAGAAACTAAAGGTGCCATGAACCAAAGAAATTTGGTAACCTCTGTTAGGGAGGCTACAAAATTACAAAATATGTATGGTATAAAACAAAGTTGGGGCAAACATTTCAAATTGATCTTTGTTGGAGTCAACATTTGGCCTAAAATTGTGATTGTATTCCATAATTGCCGCATCCTATAGGAGCATGAATATTCCTCTGCTTGCTTAGCTTTTGATAGTAACTCTAGCTGTGAGCCCCTTATGCCACATTTTCCTTGGAGCAGAAGCCATGTGGAGAAAGAATATAAGGGGTTTCAGCAATTCAGTGCACCAAACTTCTACACTGGAAAAGCAAAGTGCGTTACTGAAACACTTCAAGTAACTAGAGCAGCTGCTCAACTTTCCACCTGATGCAAGTGGAAATATTTAAGGTAGTTTTTACTCTTGCATGGCCATTTCCTACATTAACAATGATTACATTTATAGTCCTTTGCCTTCTTATAAGTTTGAACCCTTTTTTCATAATGATTGGAATTCAGATGTCTGTTCTTTTCAATAAGGTTAGATATGAAAGTATAGTTTTAAATGTGTGTATTTTAAAAGAAGATAATTAATGAACTAGACATATACATCAAGATGTTAGAAATACAAGAGCAAAATAAATTTTCAAAAGCATAATAAATAGAAAAGGAACAATATCATAAACAGAAAACAGACATGCAAATGTTATCAATGAAATCAAAAGTTGTTTCTTAAATTGACAAACCTCTGGAAAGCTTAACCAGGGAAACAAGAGATAAGACAAAAATAACCAATGTCTACCTAAAGCACACTATATCTCTTTAAGATAAAAGTAAAGTATTAACAATAAGCATGAAAGTAGTTTATTTTTGAGGAAAAACATGTTATGAATAGACCACTTTGATAATGAATATTTGGAAAGGCTTCCTTTGATATGTGCTTTTTAAAATTTATTTTTATTGTATTTTTCCATTACCATTTATACCCTTATGCCCTCTTCCCCTCCCACAATCACCACACTGCTGGCCATGTCCATGAATTCTTTTTTTTTTTTGCTTGATCCCTCCATCTGCCAACTCCCCCCCACAAACTTGTCAGCCTGCTTTCTATGAATCTGTTTCTATTTTGCTTGTTAGTTCAGTTTGTTCCTTAGATTCCACATATGAGTGAAATCATACGTTTTTTTAAAAAAATAAAACTAAATCACCTATAGGACTCTCATATCTTCATACTTAAAATACTTTTTTAGATTTTATTTATTTATTTTTAGAGAGAGGGAATGGGAAGGAGAGGGAGAGAAACGGCAATGTGTGGTTTCCTCTCATGTGCCCCCTACCGGGGACCTGGCCTGCAACCCAGGTATGGGCTCTGACTGGGAATCGAACTGGCAAGCCCTTTGTTCTCAGGCAGGCATTTAATCCACTGAGCCACACCAGCCAGGGCTAAAATATTTTTACAGAAACTTGGAATAAGTGGTAGATAGAATTAAAATAGTATTATAGCTAATAAGTAAAAATTTATATCTCAATTTCATAAGCACAAACTGTGATCTCATTTACATTTCAACAATTTTATTAAGTATGTTTTTCTACTTTCTAGATTGCAATAATATCTCTTCCTTCTTCTTCATTATAACAACCAAAAATGTCTCTAGATATTGCCAGATGTTAACAAAATCACCCTGACTAAGAATCATTGAGTTACTGTAATGTTGGTTTCAAAACTGTTTCTAACAACTAAAAAAATATAAATAATATGAACATTCCCAATATGAGTGAATTAACAAGTTATTAAAATTCACAAGTGGAATACTATTCAATCTTTAAAAAGTTAAGTTATAGAAGGATATGCAGTGTTGAAGTATATTCCTTTCTTACGTATATTAAAGGAAATTATTACAATTCAAAACATTATTTATTACATGTACTGAATGTACTAAAAAAACCCTTACTTAGTGGCAAATGTAAACAGTGTTTCTCTTTTTAGGTGATGATGTCAAAAGTATTTTTTAGTTTTATTTATCTACACTTAAAACATTCTGTAATAACAGTGTATTATTGTCATAAGAAAAACAATATGTTTTGTTTTTGTCTTTTAATTTGATAACTTGAAAGGGAATGTTCCGAATATATAAACAGAAAAAGAGCTACTGTGAGGCAGGATATCAATTTGTAGTTCCAATCAAGTCATGTTGCCAAGATAGCTGCCCATACTGTCTAATCATAAATTGACTTTAAGTGGAGATGATATTCTAGAAGGTATGGGATGAATTTTTACGTGAATCACATCAGGTTGGCAAGTTGTCTGCCCTCTTGTTTCCCTGCCCTCCTTTCTTTGTTCCTTCCTTTTATTTATGAACAAATTTTCTAATGTCTTCTTGTTTCTTTTTTATTTCTTGTTATTGCTTCTAAAACAATAGCAATCTTGAGAAAGAAGAACGAAGTTGGAGGAATTATGCTACGTGATATCAAAGTATACTATAAGGGTATAGTAATCAAAATAGTGTGGTACTGGCATAAAAACAGACATAAAGATCAATGGAACAGAATAAAGAGCCCAGATATAAACCCACATCTTCATAGTCAATTAATATCTTAAAAAGAAGGCAAGAGCATAAAATGAGGTAAAGGTAGTCTATTCAATAAATGATATTGGGAAAATTGAACAGATATATGCAAAAAAATGAAACTAGGCCACCTTCTTTACACAGCACATAAGAATAAATTCAAAATGAATTAAAGACTTAAATGTTAGACTCAAAACCATAAAAGTCCTGGAAGAAAGCACATAGACAGTAAAATCTCAGATATTTTTCATAGCAATATTTTTTCTTATATATCTCCTTAGGCAAGGGAGAGAAAAGAAAAAATAAATAAACAAATGAGACTACATCAAACTAAAAAGTTTTTGCACAGCAAAAGGAGTCATCAACAAAATGAAAAGACAATCCATTGCATAGGAGAACATATTTGCCAATGATACATCTGATAAGGGGTTAATATCCAAAATTTATAAAGAACTTATAGAACTCAACACCAGATGAACAATCTCATTGAAAAATAGCCAAAAGACCTGAATAGACACTTTTTCAAACAAGACATACAATTGGCCAATACATATACAAAAGGATGCTCAATATCACTAATCATCAGAGAGATGCAAATTAAAAGCACAATGAGATATCACCTTACACCTGTCAGGATGGCTATCATCAATAAATCAACAAACAAGTGCTGGTGAAGATGAGGAGAAAAGGGAACCTTAGTGCACAGTTGGTGGGAATGCAGACTGGTGCAGCCACTGTGGAAAGCAGTATGCAGTTACCTCAAAAAACTAAAAATGGATCTGCCTTGTGACCCAGCAAGTCCACTTCTGGGAATATATCCAAAGTAACCCAAAACACTAATTCAAAAGAACATAAGCATCTCTATGTTTATTGCAGCATTATTTACAATTGCCAAGATCTGGAAACAGTCCAATTGTCCATCAGGAGATAAGTGGATAAAACAACTATGGGTCATTTACACAATGGAATACTACTGGGCTATAAAAACGAAGGAAATCTTACCCTTTGCAACAGCATGGATGAAACTAGAGAGCATTATGCTAAGTGAAATAGGCCAATCAGAGAAAGATAAGTACCATATAATTTGATTCATATGTGGAATCTAATGAACATAATAAACTAAGAAGCACAATAGAAACAGACTCATAGACAGAGAGCAGGTTGACAGCTGTCGGGGGAGGGGCTAGCTGGGGGAGTGGAGGGATTTAGCAAAAAAGAAAAAATATAAAAAATTAATGGATATGAACAAAAATGTGGGGGTTGCTAGGGGAAGGGTTGTGGGGGGGAGGTGCAGAAGGTATAGGGGATAAATGGTGAAGAACAGAGACCTGACTTGGGGTGGTGAATACACAATACAATATATAGATGATGTGTTTATAGAATTGTACACCTGAGACCTATATAATTTTATTAACCAATTCCATATCAATAAATTCAATAAAAATAAAGATATTTTATTAATTATATGTAAGATATGAAGAAGTTCCATAGCTTGCACTATGTGTTGTGGAATTGTACACTTAAAACCTGCATAATTTTGTTAATCAGTGTCACCCCAATAAATTCCATACAAAAGAAAAAATAAAGGGTGTAAAGCACAAGAGAGTCTTATTCAGTTCTGATTTTTCTCTCCTAACAACTAGAAGTGAAAAAGTTAGCAAATTGAGAACTTTAAAAATTATCAATAGTTCTATTTTGTCTTGAACCTGAACACCCGTGAAGAGTATATACTAATGCTTAGAACAAGACCACAGTCTAAGGTGGGATGCAAAACACATAATACTCAAGCTTATGTTGTTTATATCAAACTTGTTTGAAATTCTAGTTTTCTCTGCCTTTCAGACCTTTTGCAAAGATTCATTCACACCTTTCCTTTTTCTAAATTTTGCGCCAGATCATAAGAGCAGAATCCATTACTCAGGTTTGATTTTATTATATTTTATTTATTTCATTTTATTTTAGCAACTGGATCCATGTTTCTTTCAAATGCTCACAATCACTGCTAACTGCATTCTGAAAGCCCTGGTGGGTCTGAGTATTTAATCATCTTGATTTCTCAGGCGATCATCTTTTAAACCTTTATTTGTCATAACTTCCTCAAGGTTTTCTTGAATAGCACCGGTTCCAGCAGCTCCTCAAGATGACTATGGGCTATTTAATTACAAATTGAAAAATTGATCCTGTTAGCATAAAGGAAAGACCAATAATTCCCTCACCTATACCTCCAAGGAACACACAAATCTTTAAATGCTGTGTGGGACACCCCCTCATAAATGCAATATATACTGCTTCTAAAATCATAGCTATTCCCAGAGACATTTAAATCAAACTTCATTCTGTTCTGGTTTTCCATAAGTCAAAATCTTAGATGCTGTGTTTAAAGGGCCCATTTGCCATTTAAAAGGAGAATTTTAATGAGGGAAATGGGATAATTTTTAAAAGCATGGCTTCCTCTAGAAGCACACCCCTGATGACCTCCCCATACATTTATTCTCATGGCACATCTCTTTAGCCCAAGAGATGCTACCCTATTTTGGATAACTTGTAAATCTCTTTCCTTTGGAGCACTGACAAGATGGCTCTCTTTATATTTAGTAGAAGGCTATAGATCTTGGATTGAACCAAGGTAGACTTATTTTACCTTCATCAGCAACATGCAAACTCAATTCATTGCTGAAATATCATGTGTTCTCAGTAACAAACTTCCTCAGTCTTTAAATGTATCATTTAATAAAGCACAATTTTTAATGGATAGATGGAACAGACTGACAGCTGTCAGAGGGGAGGTGGGCAGGGGGAGCGGATGAAACAAGGTGAAGGGACCACACAAATAACATATATGCATAACCCATAGAAACAGACAACAGTGTGGTGATGGCCAGAGGGAAGATGGCCAAAGGCTGGGGAGTATCTGTAAGTGTCAACAGTAAAATAAAGAAAAACAGAACAAGAAAAAACTTTTTAAGATTTTCTTTATTTATTTTTAGAGAGGGTAAAGGAGAGAGAAAGAGAGGGAAAGAAATATCAATGTGTGATTGCCTTTCACACACCCTCAACTGGAGACCTGGCCTGCAACCCAGGCATGTGCCCTGACTGGGAGTCAAACTGATGAGAGTTTGGTTCTCAGGTGGGTACTCAATCCAATGAGGGCACAAGAAAAAATTTTTTTAATGAAACAATAAAAGCTTTGCCTATAATAGAGTCAGGGTGTGCAGCTTGATTATTATTGAAATTTATTTAAATAGACTCAATTTTATTCTTTGCTTACGTTTTTAAAAATGACATACCTCTAAGTGCCTATTAAAAAGTTATAAACTTAGTACTTAAATATTTTTCTACATTTCACATTCACTTCTGAGAAAATAACAGAAGAATCTGTAGAACTGTAGCTACCTTTGTCATTAATGAGCAGTAACTTGGACACTCTCCTTGGCATACCACATTTTTGATAGTGCCTTTGATGGTGCTGGGAAGTTAAAGAACAGATGGGTAGGGTGGATGAGAAGGGCTCCACTTAGACAGTGTTATTCTAGGAAAAGATATCTAATGAGTGATAATACAAAGGCACCCAGTAGCTCTGGAGCTAATCTTGCTCAGGGTAAAACCACTTCACAAACACATTTGAAGTTTGTTCAATATCTTGCTCCATTTTTCTATTCTTTAGTTCATTTCATGTTCATAGTAAAACAGAGTTGGGGGACTGAGGATAAAGGAAAATGATCAGGAAGAAATTTCAGTATAGGTTATAGTATATACACAGCTCCCCTCGAACCAATGCCTTACAACTGTATGGCTTGTTAGTGATTTCCAGATTAATTGTGCACACATCATGTGGGGATCTTGTTAAAATGTATATTTTTATTCTCTCAGTCTGGCTGCTACTCTGCTGCTGTTGGCCTAGGTACCACCCTTCAAATAGCAAAACTATAAAAGGCCTTAATACACTAGAATCTGAATCTTGTCTTATATCAAACCACTCAAGTGGAGTCATCTCCCCGTCTATTAAAAGTGAAAGGACAAAATCATAGGCCAAATATATCTCAAATCAAGGCATGTTTAATAAGTACATTATTTGTTTTCACTAACAGCTCATTTGTTCTTAATGCAGATTGCCAGCATTCAGGAATATGGGTGAGGGAATTGTAGAATAGGTGTGTTAAGGAGCTTGCCCAGGTCACATGCCTGGAAAGTGATGGAGTAACATTCTGCACTGTGGTTTTGTGTCTTCTTGTCTAGCTGCTTTGTATAGCATTTTATATGAGTAAAAAGGCTTTCATATGCATGAACATGTTTGATCCCCATGACATATGCCTTCTGAGAAAAGTGTTATAGACCTTATTACCCTTAATTTGTAGATGGGGAAAGTAAGGCAGGGAAGATGAAACAGCACAGGCAAGGTCCCAAAGCTAACTAGCAACAAAGCCAGAATTGTCACTGAGTCCTTCTGATCCCTAGTCTTCTTCTTTCTTTTATCATTATTATGTTACTTAACAGTTACCAGTTTATAAACTAGAATGAAATGACAGTAACAGTCATACACTTAAGAAATTTCCAACATGGAAAATGAGCATTACTTATAAAGTAAACCTATTAAAATAACTTTGAAATTGGAGATACTAGTATTCAGCTTTAATTTCATTTTCAAAAGTCTCAAAACTGAAATTTTCAAAGATTCCTAAACCTAAGGTGATGTCTCATGTTGGAGGATGGTAGTGGGGGGCACAGATCATATTCTGTTAATCTTTTTTAAAAAATATTTTATTCATTTCTTTTTAGAGAGAGGAGAAGGGAAGAAGAAAGAGAGGGAGCGAAACATCAATGTATGGTTGCCTCTCACACACTCCCTACTGGGGGCCTGGCCTGCAACCCAGGCATGTGTGCCAACTGGGAATCGAACCAGCAACCCATTGGTTCACAGGCCAGCCCTCAATCCACTGAGCCACACTAGCCAGGGAATATTTGTTAATCTTAATTGTTTTTATAATTATCTTAGTTTCATTCTCATACTTGATACTAAAATGTGAGTAACTTCTTGATTGTAAAGGTCTATCCTGGGTGGCTAAAAGGAAAACCTGTTTCAGGGGAATGTACTTCCTTTCTCTTAACAAAAATAATATCTCTCTTGTGCTACAGATGATTTAATTCCTGTACCTTCATTCTTTCTCTCAACTAGCTCCTTTCTATTAGCATTTAAACCTAAGCATCTTTTGTAGTAAAGTAAAAGACTCTCCTTTTAACTCACACACCTGCTATGCTATTTCTCTCCTTTTCTCAGGTGACAAACATATTTATAGACCTGTCTATAGAAACTATCTCCCTGCTTTCATCACTCTATGGAAACCACACTATCTCTAAAGTCATTAACGACCCACATATTGGTAACTCCATGGGCCCAGTTGACTTCCCAACAACATTTGATGTGGTTACTTCTTTCCTTTGTGAAATGTTTTTCTCCCACTGGCTTCTGAAGCTAAAGGCTCTACTGAGTCTCTTCCAACTTCCATGTTGGTTTTTTCTCAGTTCCCATTGTAGATTCCTTTTCCTACATTCAGTCCCATTAATTCAACAGATATTTATTGAGGGAGAATCTTTTCCTTATATTATGCTAGCTTCTAAGGCTGAAATTGTGATTAAAAATACATTATGTCTGCCCTTTTGGAAGTTATATTCTAACAGTAAACAAGCTGTAGGAATCAAGAGGTCAGGAAAGGCTTCTCCAAGAGAATAATGGTATAACTGAAGTTTAAGGAGTGATAGAAAATGATGAGGTGAAAAGAGAAAGAAAGAACATTCTATGCACAGGACACACAAGCAAAAAGGCCTTGGGTCATAAGGAGCAAGGGTGATAGGATTAGGCTGGAGAGGTTGCTAGTTACATGTGAAAGATTTTGCTTTCTCCTATAGAAAGCACTGAAATTTTTTAAGTGGTGGAGGGATGTGAGCAGACCCACATTTCTGAAAGACCTGTAAGGTTACTCTGGCTATAATATAGTGAAAAACTGGAGAATAAAATAATGAGCTAGAGCAGATAACTTAGGGGCAATTTCTGTGGTCCAATCTGTAGATGACAGTTGTTTCATGGAGGCTGATAGCAGCAGTTTGAGAAAACAAAGTGTTGGATTAGATATGGGAAATATGATGATTTCAAAAATGGCCCATGGGATAAATTATTCTTGAATTGTTTGTGTGGAACTGGGTTAGGGGGTTTTAGTTTAGGACACAAATGTTAGTGCAGGAAATGGAGGCTGTTTTTATTATAATGGGAAAAAAGACACAATAGGTGAAGATGCAGGTAAATTTTTAAATATTTTATTTACTTATTTATTTTTAGAGAGAAGGGAAGGGAGGGAGACAGAGAGGGAGAGAAACATCAATGTATGTGAGAGATACATTGATCAGTTGCCTCTCAGAGATGCCGCATCTGGAGACAAAACCCCCAACCCAGGCATGTGCCCTGATAGGAAATCAAAGTGGCACACTTTCACTCTGTGGGTGGACTCCCAACCCACTGAGCCACACCAGTCAGTGCATGGATGCAGGTAAATTTTAAATTGGAGGCAGGAAGGTTAATGGGATCCCATCTGGTGATTGTTTTCCTTTACTACAAAGAGGTAAATTTAACTCCTGAGGTTGAAGAGGAGCACAGTGAGGTGTTAAATTTAGCAAAGTAGAAAACAATTGAAGTAACAGTTGAAAATAAGGCTACATAAGCAGAAAAATTACTGGCCAATGGGCTTCCGATTCCACAGATGAAATTAAATTCTTTGGCAATCGAAAGCCATCTTGCACCATGAAGAAAACCACCATCCTCTCCGTTCTTTTGAAAAATTAACTGGATTTGGGGAGAAATATTGGGGTAAAGGGAAATACGATGACTTTTTTTCCTCCTGCTATACTGAGGCTGGCACCAAGGGAATGTTTTCTCAAAGTGAATTTTCCCAGAGGGTAGTTGAGTGCTGACAAAAGTAAGTAGATGAGATATGACAGAAATTCAGGAACACCTTCTTAATGATGAAAGGTTAAGGTTTGGAAGTGAGTGAGGGTGAATCCTGGAAATGATTTTTGCTCCTGTGTTCAACAGCAATCAAAATGTTCATTTGTAAGTGGTGAAAGTCACCCAGTGAAAGAAGTATCAGGGAAAGGACTAGAGTAACCACATCAGTTATTTGGCACAGGGCAGGGATATTTACTATAAGAATTTGGGGGCTCTCATAAAATCACCACACAAAGAGAAGAATCTATACAGGGACAACATTCCTCACAACTCTCACTTTCTTCTTACTTCTCTTTGGCTGCCAAATCATTGAAATATCTATCACCTGCCCTTCCTCCTAATGTGCTATCTGCGCCAAAGAGATGATCCAGGAGGAATCCTCTCACCAGGCCAGGGAATGCCAACTGAAATTGCATGGAGAATGATCAGTAAAATTCCAACATCAAGTTAATGGACGGGGAGAACATATGAGAAGATGCAATGGAAGAGCATAATTTTGAAACCTTTAGTTATAGAAAACCAGAAGTAAAAATTAGAAAGCATATGATATTTGTTCACAGTAATGTTTAAGAAAATATGACTATATAACTAAGATATAGGATATAAGATATGGTAAGAAAGGAAGGAAGAAAAATGGAAATTAAAGGAATGTTATATGTAAACATTAATAAAGAAATGACAATTATATAGCATATTAAAAATCTGTATTCAAAACAGTAATGAGGAAAATTAACATGCAAAATCATAAAACAGGAGGGAAACTCAAGATGCATGTTTTATTAGGTAGAGAGGAAATATAAAGAGATAAAATTATGAGAAATTATAACTGTGAAAGCCAGAAAACAGACATGTAGCAGCAAAGATAATCAAATATCTGAAGATCAGATCAAAAGACATGAAACAGAAATAGCAACAGAAGGTGTAATAAGGGAAAACATTTCCTAGGAAAACAGAGTTGCACTTCTAAATAAAAATGAGAACAAATGTAATAGAAAAATTTTCTAAAATATATTATTCTCACAAATTACAAAAGACATCAAAATAATATTTACTGAATTTCATTTTAAGTATAATGTGTTGATCTGGAGTGTATTGTTATGTATGAAGTAGAATCAAAGCAAACTTTTGATGTATGAATTTTAATTCCCTATGTAAATTAAACCAATAGAGCCAGTGACAATTATGATTCTTTTTTTAAAAAAGATTTTATTTATTTATTTAGAGAAAGAGGGGAAGGGAAAGAGAAAGAGAGGGAAACATCAATGTGTGGTTGCCTCTCATGCAACCCCTACTGGGGACCTTGCTCGCAACCCAGGCATGTGCCCTGACTGGGAATTGAACAAGTGACCCTTTGGTTTGCAGGTTGGCACTCAATCCACTGAGCCACACCAACCAGGGCAGATTCTTTTTTATCTTAGCATGATTTATGAATAAATAAGGTAACAAGATAAGAAAAACCTCCTCCATTTAATTTTAGAAATCATGGTACTACTGTAGTTCAGCCCATATATTTTTGCCGGATATTTTAATTCAGAACTTGACACCTATGTCATTGTTGTTATTTAACAAGAAACTGAGAAAATTTGAGGTGCAAAACTAACATAATACACATCCCCTGTATTCTATAGGTATATAAGGGGGGAACCAGATGCTGAAAGTATTTGGCTTAGTAACAAGATTATGAGAAATTAGCCATTTGTCCCTTTCTTCCTTGCCACCCACATACATATATATATAATATATATTATTCATTATGCTACTATAGTTGTCCAATTACCGCCCCTTCACTCCCCTCTGCCCTGCACACCCCATCCCACCCATATTCCTCCCCTTTAGTTCATGTCCATGGGTCATACATATAAGTTCTTTGGCTTCTACATTTCCTACACTATTCTTACCCTCCCCCTTGCTATTTTCTACCTACCATCTATGCTACTTATTCTCTGTACCTTTTCCCCATCTCTCACCCTCCCACTGCCCTGTTGATAACCCTCCAGGTGATCTCCATTTCTGTGGTTCTGTTCCTGTTCTAGCTGTTGGCTTAGTGTGTTTTTGTTTTAGGTGTGGTTGTTAATGATTGTGAATTTATTGTCATTTTACTGTTCATATTTTTATCTTCTTTTTCTTAGATAAGTCCCTTTGACATTTCATATAATAAGGGCTTGGTGATGATGAACTCCTTTAACTTGACCTTATCTGAGAAGCACTTTATCTTCCCTTCCATTCTAAATGAAAGCTTTGCTGGATAGAGCAATCTTGGATGTAGGTCCTTGCCTTTCATGACATGGAATACTTCTTCCCAGCCCCTTCTTGCCTGTAAGGTCTCTTTTGAGAAATCAGCTGACAGTCCTATGGGAACTGCTTTGTAGGTGACTGTCCCCTTATCCCTTGCTGCTTCTAAGAGTCTCTCCTTATTTTTAATCTTGGATAATGTAATTATGATGTGCCTTGGTGTGTTCCTCCTTGGGTCCAACTTCTTAGGGACTCTCTGAGCTTCCTGGACTTCCTGGAAGTCTATTTCCTTTACCAGACTGGGGGAGTTCTCTTTTATTATTTGTTCAAATAACTTTTCCACTTGTTGGTCTTCCTCTTCTCCTTCTGGTACCCCTATAATTCAGATGTTGGAACGTTTAAAGACGTCCTGGAGGTTCCAAAGCCTCTCCTCATTTTTTGGAAGTCTTGTTTCTTCATTCTTTTCTCATTGGATGTTTCTTTCTTCCCTCTGGTCCACAGCATTGATTTGAGTCCCAGTTTTCTTCCCACCACTATTGGTTCCCTGTACATTTTCCTTTATTTCACTTAGTGTAGCGTTCATTTTTTCATCTAATTTGTGACCAAATCCAACCATTTCTGTGAGTATCCTGATTACCAGTGTTTTGAACTGTGTGTCTGATAGGTTGGCTATCTCTTCATTACTTAGTTGTATTTTTCTTGGAGCTTTGATCTGTTCTTTCATTTGGGCCATTTTTTTTTTGTCTTGTTGCACCTGTTATGTATGAGGGGTGGAGCCTTAGGTGTTCACCAGGGCAGGGCAACCCAGTCCTGGGTTGTCACACTGTATGTGGGGCAGGGGTCCTAGAGGAAACAATGGCGCTTGCTCTGTTCTCTGCTGTATTTCAGTCACTTTCCCCGCTTCCCACAAGCAAATTTGGCTCTTCTGTTCCTGATTCCCATGTGGGTGGGTTTGTGTACATTCTAGGACCCTGTGGGTCTCTCCAATAACCTCTCTTGTGAGGCTGGGAGTTTCTCCCTCTGCTGTCTCAACCCCCACAGGTGTTTTCGATCAGGGGTTTGAGGCTTTATTTCCCTGCCCAGGAGCCCTGGGTTGCGCAGTCTGTTTCACTCCCCAGTGGTTTCTCTTGGTTTATCTGTGTGCGAATGTGGGACTGCCCAGTCTGCAATCTGCTGCCTGGCTGGGTCCTTCGGCTGCTGCCTTGCCCACCCTGCTACACAATCTGCCGCCTCACTGGGTCTACCAGCTGCTGCCTTGCCTGCCTGGGTCCTCCAGCTTCCTCCTTGGCCCAAGTCCTCTCTGCCCAGCTGCCTGTCCCTGCCCCTCCTACCAGTCTGGATGAATATGTCTTCTTTAACTCCTTGGTTGTCGAACTTCCATACAGTTCAGTTTTCTGTCAGTTGTGGTTGTTTTTTGTTTTTAAATTGTTGCTGTCCTTATTTTGGTTGTGCGAGGAGGCACAGTGTGTCTACCTATGCCTCCATCTTGGCCAGAAGTCTTCCCAGTCTTAACAAATAGGCCTTGGATCATTGTTGAAGTGCTTTTGCTCAGTTAGGCTGCCTTTAGGACATTAATAAA
The DNA here is from genome assembly GCA_004027475.1 of Anoura caudifer. NCBI lineage: Eukaryota > Metazoa > Chordata > Mammalia > Chiroptera > Phyllostomidae > Anoura > Anoura caudifer. The sequence goes on along the minus strand of PVKU01008847.1, from coordinate 28,093 downwards.
CAATTCAATGGAAAAATGCAGGTAGGTAATAATCATATATTTTTAAACCTAATGAACATAAAATTTAACAATACCTAATTTGTGCTTTGCATGGATTTTTTAAAAGTGGTAACTATAATTTAGGATTTATGGGATTAAAATGGCTTTAGTTTTCTGGGAGTTAATTATTTGTGTGCATCAAAAACTTAGTGTGGCCTAATGATTAAATTCCTAGAATCTGAAAGAATCAAAGATTCAAACCAAGATTTATGTGCAAATGTTTTTGTTCAGTTTGATGTTAGTTATATATAGCAAAATGCCAGAAATAAGCTTAATGAGTAATACAGGGAATTACTACATTAATTGAATAAATTGTTTATATGATGCACATACTATAAAATCACATTTTAGAAGAGTATTAAGTTGAGTAAAAATCACCCACACTATGCTATGAAGTATAATCTTTGTATTATGAAATAATATCTGCAATATGAATCCAATTTCTGTAAAAAAAGTTTGTGTGTACCTAAGAAAAATCTGTAAAAGCAACTGAATACCAAAAATGTTGATGATTATCTATGGATGATGAAGCTACAGGGTGTTTTTTCTCTTTCAATCAGTTAAACTTATCCCAAGATTTTTTAAAAAAATAATATATTTACATTCATAATATAAATTACTTTTTATATTTATTCACTTCAGGGAATTTCTACTGTGTTCACTTTTTCAGGAAATATTCTTATTTATAACACTTGACTTAATATCATCCCACCTTCTCTTCTCCACTTTACTTGGCTATATCTTACAGGTTGTGTTATGATGTGTTGAAATCTATCTTCTTTTCAGTTCTAAGCTGCTTAAATTTAAAGGGTATGTAAAGTCTGTGCTTATATTCCATCATTTCATGTATAAACTGTATATACTCTGGAAATATAGGTTAAAATATGAAGATTACAAAGTGTAGGAATTGCATGATCTTTCAGGCACTGACTAAACAAAAGAAACAGATTCATTCTTTTTTTTTAGAGTTTTAAAAAAATTGTTGTTCAATTACTGTTGTCCCCATTTCACCCCCTCCATTACTCTCCCCATCCTATTCACCCCCATCTTCCACATTCAATCCTCCGTCCCCCAGGTTGTCCTTGTGCATGGGTACTTACACCTGTTCCTTGACTAGACCCTTCCTCTTCTTTCCCCCATTATCCTCCTCCCCATTCCCCTCTGGTTACTGTTAGTTTGTTCTTTATTTCCATGTCTCTGGTTCTATTTTGCTCGTTAGTTTAGTTTGTTCATTAGGTTCCACTCATAGGTGAGATTATATGGTATTTGTCTTTCACAGCCTGGCTGATTTCACTTAGCATGATGATCTCCAGTTCCATCCATGCTGTTGTGAAGGGTTGGACCTTTTACTTTATATATTCATCTGTTGATAGACACTTAGGTTGCTTCCATGCCTTGGCTGTTGTGAATAATGCTGCAATGAACATGGGAGTATAGATAGGTACCTCTTTGAGATCCTGATTTCAATTTCTTTGAATATATACCTAGCAGTGCAATTGCTGTGTCATATGGTTACTCTATGCTTATATTTCTGAGGAACTTCCACACTGTTTTTCCTAGTGGCTGTATCAGTGTACATTCCCTCCAACAGCACACAAGTTTCCCTTTGCTCCACATCCTCACCAACACACACACACACACACACTTTTTATAATAGTCATCCTAACATATGTGAGGTGATGTCTCATTGCAGTAAGTAAGTTTTAAAGTAATGAATGGATTTAACTGTGGAAACAAGAATATGGAAAAGGGGAGTAATGTTTCAGTGAAGTAGAAAGGATTATCCTGGGGCTGTAAGATTTGAGTTTGTCCTCTTTTGGAAATTAGTAATATGGCCTTTTACAAGTCACTTCTCATCTATGTTAAAGGAGGCATTTGGATTAGATTATTTTCAAACCTTCTTTCAACTTTAACAATCTAGAATCCTGAGTATGAATGTAACAATATGTGACAACATTAAAACAAAACCAGAGCTTGGAGTTATATTTTTCCATTTATTTTGTAAGTTTTTCTTGCCTACAGTGGAAATTTTTCTAGTTTTGGGACCCAAACATTTTATCTATGCAACCAGTAGCAAATGAAATTGACATGGAAATAGCAAAATGGCCTTATATGTAGTTCTCTTAAATTTATTTAATAAGTGAGGATGAAGGGGAAGCATCTGTAGATACACATGGTGGAGGTGGTCTGTGAACTCATACCAACTCGTGGGAAGCAATACAGAAAGGCAGGACACTCCATAGTTACAGAGAGGCCTTTTTCCCAGTAATAGGCTAACTTAAAATAAAATTTTTGTTGTCAAATATAACTTTCTAGACTATTTGCATATAACAAAGAAGCAACACTATCTCAAGTTGAAATGCAATGTATAATAAACTCTCATACTAGTAACTATCATTTCTGCCCTACTGAAATGTCAAGGTTACATTTGCTGAAGTTTACCACAATACAGAGGTCTTTGAAAACCTTGTCTGTGGCTGACTGCAGAAAGCCAACCAATTCGAAGAAAACAATGACTGAAGTTCATAATGTTATTGAAAGTGATCCCAGTTTCAATAAGATTTTACTAAATCAAGACATTTGTTTCTCCAGTAATTCTGATTCAAGAGAGGAAATAGGACCATGCTAGATGTTTAGGTTATAGGTAAGGGTGGCCCCTAGGCTTAATTCCACCTTCTGTTTAATTATTAGATCATGACCCCAAGATAATCTTTATTAGAACCACATTTTGTGCTTTAAAAATGGCACTTCAAGTTTTTTTTGCTTGTTCTTTTTTTATTGTTGTTCAAGTATAGTTGTCCCCATTTCCCCCTTCATTGTTCTCCCCTGCTCTACTCACTCCTGCCTTCCACATTCAATCTTCTCTACCCTGTTGTTCATGCCCATGGGTCCTTTATACATGTGCCTTGATGACCCTTCCCCTTCTTCTCCTGTTACCCCCTCCCTTCTGATTACTGTCAGTTTGTTCTTTATTTCCGTGTCTTTGGTTATATTTTGCATGCTTGCTTGTTTTGTTGATTAGGTTTCACTTATAGGTGAGATCGTATGGTATTTTTCTTTCACCATCTATCTTATTTCACTTAGCATAACACTCTCCAGTTCCATCCATGCTGTCATGAAGGGTAGTAGTTCCTTCTTTCTGCTGCGTAGTATTCCATTGTGTAAATGTACCATAGTATTTTGATCCACTCATTTACTGATGGACACTTAGGTTGCTTCCAGCACTTAGCTATTGTAAATTGTGCTTCTATGAACATTGGGGTACATAGGTTATTTTGAATTAGTGTTTCCGGATTCTTAGGGTATATTCCCAGCAGAATTTCAAGTTTTTGATGGCAAAAGACTGACAGGTGATAAGAAATAAATAGTATTTGAAAATAGTTTCTGATCCAGAAAATAAAATACAACATTCTCCTTTTTCATAATAAAAATTCTATTTTTAAAATGTTAAAATGAGGCAAATAGGGGATTTCAAAAGATTTAGTTTATAGATGTTAGAAATTGGATTCATATTTAAAATAATTTTATATAAAAATATATATACCATATTTTCGGAGTATAAGGCATACTTCCTCCCCCCACCCCAAATTTGGGAGGAATAATGGTTGTTAATGCTGCTGTTGAGTTCTGTTTACATTTACATTGGTGAAATATTATGTTATTTATGTTATTAAATCCTTTACCACATTTTTTGCTTCAAAATTTTTTTTCCTATTTTCCTCCTCTAAAACCTAGGTGTGTCTTATGGTACAAAAAATATGTAAGTGCAACATATGATTGGTATGTTGACTTTTGTTTACTTCTATTATACTTCTATTACTATTCTTTGTGTATGTGTCCTGTATGTGCATATGCATGCTTGCAAACATTCCATGAGTATATAATTCTATGACACTGTTTCTTCCCTGTCTTTAAAAAATATATTTCTGCCCTGGCTGGTATGGCTCAGTGGATTGAGCACCAGCCTGCAAACCAAAGGGTTGCCAATTTGATTCCTAGTCAGGGCATGTGCCTGGGTTTCGGGCTAAGTCCCCAGTAGGGGTTGCATGAGAGGCAACCATGTATTGATGTTTCTTTCCCTTTCTTTCTCCCTCACTCCCCCATTCCTCCTGTCTAAAAATAAATAAATCTTAAAAAGTAAAATAAAATAAAAGTATTTCTCCCTTTGACCGGGTATATTTGTCTCTTTTTCTGAGTTTTTTCTTCTCTTCCCCTACCTTCTACACCTATCCTTTTCCTATTTGGTCATAATATAAATCAGGGAATCTATGGCTGATGGGCCAAATCCAGCCCCCTGCCTGTTTTTGTAAATAGATTTCATTGGAACACTGCCATTCCCAATTTATTTACATATTGTCTAAGTCTGCATTCTCACTACAAAGACAGAGTTCAGTATTTGTGACACACACACTGTATGATATAGCCCATAAAAACTGAAATAGTTACTATCTGGCTCTGTATAGAAAAAGTTTATGGACTTCTGAATTAGGTGATAAGTGTATTTTTCAAGGGTTTTTGTTGTTAAACATGAAATGAAGGGACAGGAGCCTCAGGAAAGGTTGCCTGCCAGCATTTCCTGAAAGGAAGATCTGTTTTTACATATTGTAAGCAGTTGCCTCAAGCAATTCCCTGTAAATTTCTGGTAAAATATATCTGAGAGTTTTTCTCATTCTTGTAAGAAGCTTTTCTCACTAATTAAATCGCAAGCTCGATGGGAGCTAAAAAATTTGTTACTGCTGTTATTTTTCTTCCATTTTTCACCGTAACCAGTCGTCAAACAGTAACACCATTCTTAGAATGGGATAAGAAGAGATCCTGACTTGTTTCCTGTACTTTTGAGAGTATGCTTTGGTCTTTTACCCACTATGTCCCTACCTAGGGGTCCACTTGAAACTCCAGTCTCTCCCAACTCATCCTACACCCCACTTCTGCTTCCTAGGTATGCTCTGGCTTTTTTTTTGGTTCTGTGCATTTGAGGGTGGACAGTGCTGCTGTGTTCACTTCTAGGCCTGAGAATTAACTAAGGAGTGGTTTCTGCAGAGCAATTTTGGGTGGATGGAGAATGGAGGATAGAGGTTAATGGAGTGGGCTGTGTGTCCACATGTCTATGTATGTGACCACTTTTGAAAGATAGTGAAGGTGAGGGGAAGAAAAGGTGGTCAGGGGGAGACTAGCCCTTTCTTTATTGCTCAAAGTAGGACACAATATATATTATTTCTCTGTTAGCTTGATTTACAGCTTTCTATGTGACCCACAAATTTTAGATGCTGCTTAGTCTAACAGATTGCCTTATTTAATACAGGGAATTAAAACAAATCTGTGAATCAATTTATAATTTGAAAACTATGAAATGTTCTAAACTTATTATAATTATAACATTTTTATATAATTTTTCATATAGCCAAGGAGTTTTTAGCTGCACAATGTTTTAGCTACAAAATGTTTAGCTGCAAAATGTTTTATATATTTATTGCATAATTAATTTGTTACATAAATGTTAATATATAATTGATATGTGATATGTTATAAATCTAAATAACTGAGTGCAATGGTTATCAGACTTTAGTTTTTATTAAAATTAATGAAGGTGCTTATTGAAAATGCTATCAGAAATACTTCAAGAGTCATGGCACCTGTCTCAGATGCCTAAATAATTACAAAGAGATACTTTTTCTCTGTTGTTTGGCACCTGGCATTAACTCCAGTATTCTCCTGTTTGTACATTATGTGTATTGGTATAGGAAGCTCATAATTACACCTATATTCAGTTGCTTCTCTGACTCATCAATGACTCTAGTTGTTTTTTTTCTTCCTGGGGAGAGATAAAAGGTGTTTGCAGGCTTTTCCTGGGAACTTAGCATATATCAAGGTAGAAGCCCAATCCTCAAAGACCAACCAATATTTTCCAAGTACGCACATCTCTCTCTGGGGTTCTGACAGAGAGAAGTCTGAGGGCTTTCCCATGTCTACCATGGCTGAGCGGCAGTCAAGATCAATTTGAGCTCTAAGTTTGTCTTAAACATGTGCATGTGACCACTTGTGATCATAGGTAGTTTATCTTTATACTACTTTGGACAACATTTCACTTTTGGTAAGTAACTCTTCTAGAGTGCATGGGCCTTTTCATCTAAAGTTTGACATATGACTGACCGTGTGGCTCTGAGCACACAGAAATATGACATTTCAGGCATAGGTTGTCTAATTCTGCTTCAAAGTAGAACTTGAACACATCAGCAAGCTTGTAGAATGAGAATATTTATAGAGAAGCAATCTTTTTTACACTAATTTTCTGTGTGGTGATGGTACCCAGGTGGCTCAGAAGAGTTAGTGCACTTCCTTAAGTGTCCAACTTACTACTAGTGAGTAACTGAGGAAATGGGGAGTAAAGAGCCCAGTATCAGGTAAGTCAGCAAATCTGCAGCAAATAATACACCCTTGTTTATGTAAGTAAGTCCTGAAATGCCAATGAACCTTTCTGTTTAGAGAATATATAGTGTAAAGGAAGAACAGATTGATGTACAACTTTTATATTTGGTTTGTAAGCTTCATATGTAATAGATCCAAATTGCTTAGTCCTGACAAAATAACAGTATTAGGTAAAATAGGCATATCCTAACTTTCAGACCTGGAATGATTCACAAACTGGGCCTTTTGCCTCATGGTTGTACAGAAAAGCTATCATTTTGGTTGCTGTCAACATTGCATGATCAGTACAAAAAATTACAAGAAAGAAAAAAGAAAAGAATGGGGCTCACTTCCTTGGTTGTTTAAAGTGGGATCATTGTACTGACTTTCTGCTATTTTCCATGGAAAACTTGTTTCATATTTAAATAACAGCACTCTCATAAAGAAGCTCTGGAAACAGAGGAAAGTAATAAAATAAACAGAATAAACTCATAAAAACTAGTTCCTCCTGGGGAGAGGAGGAGTGGGATTTGGTTGAACCTGGGACAAAGGTAGGAGGGATGTATTTTTCTATATCTTTTAAAATATTTCCATTTTTGAATTTCTAACTATACTATATATTGAAAAACTAAACTAAAAACATTAAATAAGGAAAGGGAATTGATCAAATAGAAAATTAGGCAATGGAATTGAACAAACATTCCATGAAAAAAATATCCAAATGGCTGATAAAGATATAAAAAATGCTCAACTCATCAGGGAAATGCAGTTAAAACCACAATAAGTTACCATATGTCAACTAAAAGAGTTAAAATTAAAAAAGAAAATACTATGTAGTTGAGGATGCAGAGCAACTGGAATTCCCATCCTTTGTAGGTAGGTGGGAGTGTGAAATGGTTCAATCATTTTAGAAGAATGTTTGGCAGGACCTCCTACAGTGAGTATATGCATACCTGATTTTCCAGAGATTCTTCACCCGTCCACCAAAGACATGTACTAGAATGTTCATAGAAGCACTGTTCAGAATTTATTCCAAAGTTTAGAAATCACACACATATTAATCTAAAGTTTCCTGGCTAAATAAATTGTAGAGCATTCATGAAATGGAATATCTTACATTAAGAAGAATAAGAGATCTACAACTATATATGGCAAAGTGGGTTGAATGACTCTTACAAACTAAATAACCCAGATGTGTGATTAATTAAATTTAAGTAAAGTAAAAAACCAACAAAAAATAAGAAAACCTGACCTATACTGTTAAAAGTAAGGATGGTGTTTTCTTCCCAACTTGGTAAGCAGGATTTGCATGCTGGTTCTATGGCTGTGTTGAGCTTGGGAAGATGCATTGTGTTGGTATGTGCATTTTCCTACCTATAAATTATTCTTAGAACACAGTGACATCTTATGACTGTGTGATCCAGGATCTAAGGAGTTACTTCAGCCCTAGCAGAGTGAATTTGTCAAAGCAGTCCATAGTTTTCCAAAGCCATAGAATATACAGTTATGGGATGTGACAAATATTACTTTCCGTTTGGAGCATCAACTATAATTCAAGATCCAGTCAGAGCTCAATGAACTGTGGGCAAGATTTCACAGGATTGTGGCAAAGTTGTTTCTGGAAACCCATAAGCATAAATCCACAGGTTTATTGCTCAGTAAGTGCCTACTTCATCACACACTGAAATGATCCCTGTTAGGCTGGTTTTGAAAAAGCAAACTTTGTAAAGGAGAAGGTAGGTGGAAATTGCTTGCCAAAATTGAGTCATCAACTGCTAAAAGGTCAGAGTTTTTGAGCTGATGGTGCTAGTACACTAAAATAGCCTGCCAAGAAAGAAAACTTAAGCCCCCACTTTGATGAGACTTCTACTAGTATCCAAGACCACCTGAAGATGTCTGAATTCTTGGCAGAGATATTGCAGCTCATGAACAATATGCCTAAGAGCTTTACTTACACCTTAGCATGCCCAGGGATAAATAATGTCCTGTCTTCTCCATATGTATGATGCCCAGCCAACCACACCAAAGCAAAAAGGAAGCTGTCAGTTTCACTGGGAAGACAAGAACATATGCTATTCTCAGTTTAACTGTTCCCAGCATTGTGTTTCTCAATGAATAAGCAGTTGGGGCAGAAATGTTGACAAAAACATGATTAAGTGGTCAGGGGTTTGCCAGGATTGGCAAAACAACACCATAAGATGTCCAATATGGTAGCCACTAGCCACATGTGCCTATTTAAATGTAAATAAAATAAAATTCTTATTCTCAGTAGCACTAGCCACATGTTGGCTACTAAACTGCATATCTCAAATTATAGAATAGTTTCATAGTAGAGAAAGTTCTATTTGACATTACTGCCTTACACAAGAGGTCAGAAAACTAAGTCCCTAGGTTTAAATATAGCTAGAAACATGTTTTTGTAAATAAAGTTTCATTGGAACATTCATTTCCACATTATTTGTGGCTGCTTTTGTGCTGGAATGACAGATTTGGGTAGTTGTGATGGAGGTTTTCTGGTCACAGAGCTTAAAATGTTTTAGTATTTGACCCTCTTCAGAAAATATTTGCTCGCTTTAGACTATTCTTGATCATGGCAGTTTAGATACTTTGCACAAAAATGACTGAAGACTTCATGGAAATACCAGAGGGATTTAATTATTTCACTGTGGAGACCACACACCATTTCTTCAGGCTCTAAAAAATAACCAGAAATGTGAATTAACAGACCTACTTGGATCCTAAAAACCTGCTTAGTTACAAGTAGGTAACTACTTGTAGGTAGTTACCTACAAGTGCACAAATGTATTTCAGTGTGTGATGAAGTGAGGCACTGTCTCACTGGGGAAAAAAATCAGGTCCATCACTGAGTACCTACTTGGTGCTTAACAATATGCTTGGTGCTGATTGTTATACAACCTGTCCTCAATGTACTTACTGTTAATCAGGGGGACAAAGCAAATTACTTGCTTGCTGTTTTCAGCTATATATCAATCGGAGTACTTACAGATAAGCACACACATTTATCAACCAGGACCCAGAGATGGGGTTTTCCTGCATACAGGTGCTGGGGTGGACATAGTAGTGGTCATGGTGTCCCTTCCCCTTACGTTGAAGCATACCTGAAGGTGATGGGAATCTTAGTTTAGGTTCCATAGGAAACATACAGCAAAATGAGAATTTCCGTGCAAGCAGCTTATTTTTGAGGTAATCTTGGGAATCACTGGAACAGGAGTGGGAAAATGAGACAGTGAAGGGAAGGAAGCAAAAATAGATTGTGTTAATGAGCATATTATTGCTGTGGGCATCTGTGGCTGAATCCCACTGGGCACGTCTGGGAGACCATGTAGAGAACATCTCAGAGTTTTCCCACCCAAGGGGCAAGCAAGCAGGGCAGTTCATGCAACTCCTGTTTCCAGTGCTGCTCCCAAAGACATCAATTCTATACCACACCTTCTCTCTCTCTCTCTTTTTCTCTCTCCCACCATCCCTCCCTCTCTCTTCCCATTGCTCCTGCTCTTTCTGTCTCTGTCTCTGTCTGTCTGTCCCTCTCTCTCATACATACACATATACCACTCAGGCCTGCCCTGCACATGAGCTGAGCATGTTCATATAACTAGAGAAAGCCTTCAGGCAGAGAGTCACAGATGCTGGCAGCAAGAGGAGCCTCTGAGGTGCTCAATCTGGACTGAACTGAATCTAAGTCTCCCAGGAAGTGGCAGGAAGCCACACTGACCCTTTCAGTCTTTGAAGGCCTTGTCAGCTTCCTGTGAGTCCACCTGCCTGGCCTTGAGACTGTTGTCAGCAGCAAAATAAAAAGTGGCTGCAAACTCCCTGCTTGACATATCTACCTTGTTCACCACCATACACCTAGCAGAATGCCAGGGATATAGCACAATAGATATTAATATACATTTGTGAAATCAATGAGTGATTGGGCCTTTGTTATTGATTTTTCAAAAATCATTGGATTTATTTGGTCAGAAAGTTTATTAAAGCAATGTAAACATTATATTGGATTTTATTCAACAATTAGGCTATGCAAGATATACCACATTACTTTTCAGAGTTTTAATTATATTTGATTCTGAACTTCCATCTTGTTGCTGACCTGTTTATGGTCCAAGACTGAATGTTCTCTTGAAGAGGTCCCATGGGCCCAGGAATTTTGCTGGCATCATCCCAACTTTTCTGTTCCAGGCTTTCTGAGTTACAGAATTCTACTAGTTTTCTCTGAAGTCTTACTGGGGTGTGTGAATACATGGTGGGCGGTTTTTGGTGATCATGGAACATAGACCCCAAACCATTGATGCCTTCCTCATCCAGAGTAGTCCCATTTCCTCAGGGTTGGCCATTTCCCTTGCAGCCTATCTTTCCATCCAGACCCATAAAGCCCAAGTATATTTCCATTAGAGATTTTGGCCAGAAAGGGAGTTTATCATCAAAGAGCACAAATGGCCCCAAGGCAAGGCATGGCTATGTTCTTGGAACAGAGAAAAGAAACACACAAAAAGAACAACACACAATAGTATATCAGTAAACTGTCCTTGTCACTGGTTGTGCTCTCCAGAAGCACACCCTGAAATGGAGGTTAGGGTAGAAGATATTTACTAAGGACAAGCTCATAAAGAAAAAGAAGAGGAAGCATGATTGGACAGAGGGAGAAGCTGATCTAACATGAGGTCCCACAAAGACTTGGCTAGTCTGGTGAGGAGCTCTGCAGTGAGTATTGCTTATGAGAGTTCAGGCTGAAATGATTGAACCCGTGTAATACCTTTGTCTTGCTCAGTCACTATGATGTCTGTCCTGGATCAGGTGACCCTCAGCAGCTGAAGCCAATGGTAAAAAAGCTGACCAGCTGGATGCTGCCTACTGAGCACAGTCCCCACATCTGGACAGCAAATTTTTCCTTGAAGGGAGCTCTCTGACACATTTTCATGTCTACCACAATCTTCTCGCAGAAAGATGATCAGTTCTGCCCCTTAAATATATAACAAGTTAATAATATCTTTTGAGTACACAGCACCTAATATTTTAAAAAGGTTTTTCACATAACAATATCCCATGTAGATCCTTACACACAAAGCATGTATTATTATCACCATTTTACAGATGAAAATACCAAACCCAGAGATGGTTACTGGCTTGTGATCAAATGGCAGGAATGGGTCTCAAAGTTAACACTGGTCCTGTGGGTTAAATTGTGTCTACCACCTGTTTTTATAAATAAAGTTTTATTGGAACTCAAGTATTATGTATTGTCTCTGGCTACCTTCTTGCTATAAAGCTAGAGTTGAGTAGTTGTGACAGAGACTGTCTGGCCCACAAAGCTGAAAATGTTTAATATCTATCCTTTACAGGCCACCATTCCTTTACTCCTGCTTCTCCATTCTTCTTCTTCTATGCAGCTCCTTATTTAACTCTGAAACATGAACCACAAGAGAACATAGTTTCAAATATCCCTAGGGAAAAGCATGTAAGGGTTAGGAGTCCAGTGCAAATGGACAAGTCTGCCTTGTGTGAGTAGGAGGGGTTGTGGTCTGCTGGAGAGAACATGTCTGTCTAAGAGGGATAGCTGCTGTTCAGCTTCTTATGTGCAGATCTACAAGCCTAGTCATGCCAAGTTTTTCTCTTTTGCAAAATATGGTGAATGTTTTAAACAAAGTGTGTTTTACCATGAAGTATAAAAGATTTAAGAGTCAACTAGAAACCAAAAAGAACAACCTATGAGGGCTAATGTTGATGTCATTGTGGGAAATTTTTCTCACTTCTGTACTGTGGAGATTTTGAAAGAATGGACATAACCAGTTGATAGTAAATAAATGAAAAATAGTCCTGAGAGTTGAGATGCCCTAGCTGAACATGAACAACATACAAGGTATATAAACAGAATGTATATACACAAAGTATATAATAAATAATCAGACACAGACACAGAGCAAGGACCCTCTGCTGCAGTAAAGTGGCTGAATGATTCCCTCTTCTCTCTAATATGTGCTTCTTCACCTATGACAACTGTAACATTGCTTTAATTCTCCTGCCTCTTATATATAAGTTATCAAGGTACCATTCAGCAACTGGTTCTTGCTTCCTGAGAGTATCCAACCCAGAAATGGCCCCTGCTTCCTTAAACCCTCCTTAGAATCCAAATCCTCATGGTTCTTCTGATATGTATTCTTCCAAGCTACAGCAAGTTAAATACACCTTGATTAGACTTGTATGACAGGTAGTCTGTGGCTGGTGAGTTTCAACGAAAGATATAGAAAGGCTTCCGAAAGTTAGCATGTGAGGTTGCTTTTGAAAAAATATGTTATTTATCTAGTGAGCATGTAAGGAACAGGTGGGTATAGAGCAGGGCATAAGCACAGGCAATGAGGCAGCAGAGGACAGGATTCATCAGGGGATGATGAGCCCCCTTGCTTGTCAAGAATTCAGGCTACAAGTACGTGGCACAATAAAAAAAAAACTAGAGTAGGGATGTCATATTGCAAAAGGCTTTCTCTACCAGGTCAAGGATGTTGACAAGCCAGGAGGAGCCCCTAAAAGTTTTTGAAACAAGAAGTGGAATGCTCAGAGCTATGCATTAGGCCATTAGAATTTCTTTGACTATCACTGTGGGCAAATCCATAGTGAAGTACTTTGTGGAGGTTGAAAAATCATTTGGTCTTCTGGGAAGCAGCAGCAAGAGGAGGAACTTGGCTTAACTAAAAAGACTTTCACGAAAATCCAGCTGCTACAAATACTTGAATATTTCCTGTTTTGATTTGTGTTGTTTTGGTGTGTCCAAGAATAGTAGATTAAAGTGTTTAATTGGTTTCCCTTTGTTTAATTTTGTTAAGCTGTCCTGGGTTCTTGAGTTGGCAAACTTAGCACTTTTTAAAAGCTGAGCTTGCTTTCTCTAGAAGGGTTTCCTCCAGTTTATTCAGCTTAACTTCTCACAGCTGATACTGAACCCTCACCCACTGCTAGGCATGCAGGAAAAAAGAACAACAAGGTCTTGATAATGGTATCTGAAGTTTTCTATTTTGCCTCAGAATATGTGCAGCTCAAAGGAAAAAAAAAACAGTGTGAACAAGTATCTCTCTGTTGTTGGACAATATGCCCAATAATTAAGTTGTTGTGAATGCCTGAGGGTATCACTCTCTCTGACAGCATGCAATGATAGAAACAAACACCAGGAAAGGGCTCAGGAGAATCAGCCAATAGCATCACTTGGTTACTGAGCAGCTGTGCGATCACATATGTAATGATTTTGATGATTGACACCTGAACATCCCATCCTTCTCAATGATTACTCCAAATCAAATGATTGCTCCCAACACTGGCTGCTTACCAGAATGACCTCTGTCACTTGCTAACACTCTACATACATTTAATGGTGGGTATAGAGCAAGGCACAAGCCCAGATAATGACGCACAGAGATAGGATTCATTAGGGGACAATGAGGCCTATAGTTTGTCAATACTTCAGGTTACAATAGATAAACAGAGAAAACCAGAAAGGTATAGGGGGGAGGGTGTCATATTGCAAAAAGCTTTGTCCACTAGGTTGGGGAGCCTCTGCTCTAAACTAACAACTGTTGTGATTATTTAGATAATTATGCCATTGTTGGTGATTGGGCAATGACCATAGCAAAGGATGCCTAATTTTTATTGAGTGCTTATTGTATCCATTAGCCTTTGCTACATTAACAAACCACCCAAAAACTTTGTGACTTTAGTCTACAACTTAGTTTAGGATTCTGTGGGTTAACTGTGAGGTTCTTTAGGTCTGGGCTGCCCTGGGCCATCTGCTCTGGGCTTGCATGGGTGTCTGTGGTCTGCTGGAGCATTGAATGGTGACTGATTAATCTAGGATGACCTCATTCATATGTGTAGCTGTTGGCCAGGGCAACAGAAGCAACATGTTTTTCCTTTCCTGTGGGCTACTTTGAGCTGCTTCATATGATAGCAGGGATCAAGGGCAACAAGAAAAGGCAAATCTTGATATGCATGAATGCTTTTCAAGTCTCTACTTGCGTCATGGCCAGGATTATTTCACTGACCAAGTTAAGTCACATGGCTGAGACTGGAGTCAGCGTGGAAGAGGACTATCTGAAGAATGCGGATACAGGGAGGCTTGACCAAATCAGTAAGTATGATATTCACTATGTGCCAGAGAATGGTCTAAGCTTTCTTTACACAACAACTCATTGAATCCTTCAAAAACTCAGTGAAGTAGGCAAAATGTACTCATGCCGTTTTCCAGGTGTGGAAAATGATACACAAAGCTGTAAAATAACTTGTTGAAGGAAGGTTGCCCAGCTACTAAGAGGCAGCATTCTTGTTTGAAATCAATCAGTCTGGTTCTAATTTTCAGGCTTGGAGTCACAGCATACATATAGCTGAGGGGTATAAGGGAAATTATTCCTCCCTGATTAGAAGGAGCTACAGAAAGAGACCCTCCTGTTCTTCCCCTGGACATTGTCATGTGTGGATGTGAGGCCTAGGGCTGGGTGAGTCATCCCAGAGACAAGGAAATAAACAACAACTACAATTCTGCCACCCTGTGGTGAACACCACCTCGTTTCTTGTTACATGACATAACAAAACTCATTGTCTAAATCATAGCAAGCCCCACTTTTCTGATGCTTGCAACTTAAAGCATGTTAATCTCAACGGCTAAGTCACACACACCTTGCCAGGCCTTAATTTCTTCATGTATAAACTATGTCTTGAATTAGATGATTGCTGAAGTTGTTTCTACTATTAACATTTATGATTTTAATGACACCGTTGAAAAGGGCAGCAATTTGGTTGCTGATTATGGCAGAGGGTCTGTACACTAGCAAAAAGGTTAAACATTGACAAATATTTAGCTTTGTTTTCATATTAGTAGTCTATTGCTGCTGTAGTAAATTAATACAAATTTAGTGGTTTAAAACAGCACCAATTTGTTATGTTCCTGTTCTGTAGCTTGGAAGTTCAACACAGATCTCACTGGGCTAAGATCAAGGTGTAGTCAGAGACTGCCCTTTTCTTTGGAGCCTCTAGGAGAGAGTCCGATTCCTTGTCTTCCAACTTTAGAGACTGTTAGCATTTTTCTCTTGTGGTCCCCTTCCTCCAACATCACAGCCAGCAAAGGCAGGATGAGTTCTCACATCACGTCTCTCTGACTCTTCTGTCATCATATTTCTCTCTAGCCACAGCCCACTGGATAACTCACAGTTGTGAGTACTCAGGACAGAAACAGTTTATTCTTGTGTTATTAGTTATTAGTTATTGTATTATTTCCCATATGGAAAACTGTAAACCTATTTTTGTGCATGTGTGTGTGCATATGTGTAATTCTCACAATGGCCTTAAAATTAGCTCTTCTCCCCATTCTGCAGACGAAGAAATAGAGGCATAGAGGTTAGGGGTTAAACAATTTGCCCAAGATCTCACAATTCACAAATGATGATGCTTGGATAGAAATACAAGATGTGCATTCAGATTCCATGCTTTAAGCTCATTTCTCTCAGGTGCTATTACAATTTTGCTCTGTATAAACAATTTTAAAAATAGTAACAACCACCACTTATGGCATGTTCTCTCGGTGCTAATCACTATATCCACTGATGTATCGTTCAATCCTCACAGGAAGGCTCCAAGATATCATTTTCATTTTATTGTTTAGGATGGCTGCAAGCCACTGCAAGTGGCATAGATAAAACTCACATATCCCTGACTCTAAATCCTCAGGCCCTAATCACTGCTTCATTCTAAGATATTAAAGAATATCTTAAAAAATTTTTATTGTTGTTCAAGTATAGTTGTCTCCATTTTCACCCCACCATGGCCCTTATTAGATGAAAACATCTTTGGGAAACAGTGTGTTCAACTATCACTAGTAAATATCTGTGTTTCACTTAATAGCATAGAAAGAATTAGCAAGAATGGTAGACAAGACTGGTCCCAGAAGGACAGAAACAGCTACAGGGGAGGAATTGAGTTAAGTTTTACATGGAGACATTCATGACACTGGCCTCCATGAAGAAGGTCCTCACTCTGAAGATACTGTTGAACCCTGGTTCCTGAATTGAGAAAAGTCACTGCCTTAACACTGGACTCTGACGCCAGCTCCCATCCTCACCCCATGATTTCTGACATCTCAAGCCACCTCTGGGAGCCCTGCTGTCTCACCAAGGCAAACATGTCCTGTGGCCCAACTGCTTGTTCTCTGGAGAGCCTGGTGTGAGTAATCAAAGCCCTTTGAGTGAAGGTTCAGCCCCAGAGATGAAGGAGCCAGATTCTTGGAATCTGCCATAATCATGGGAAAAATGGTTCCAGGCACACTTAAAGGGGCTTTACTCTCCTCCTCAAAGAGACTCATTGTTAAAAAGTCAGTCAGGCTATTATAAAAATGCCTTATATAATATATGCAGTACAGAGTATTATGAGGTGACTGACTCATGTGTTTGAGCTAAATAATCTACAAGAAATGCAAAACAAGAGCTGTGGAAAGAATTGAAGACATGTATTTTCAAAAGAGAGCACTTTAAAAAAGTTATGATTAAGATAAAATGGAATCGAAAGGGGTCAAGTTTTCACAAAGTTTATACTTATTGCAAAGTGTGCTGGAGTTTCTTAGGGGAAACAAAATGAGAACACAAGGATGTCAGAGCAGAAAAAGAGCTCTGGGGCCATCTAGAGGTGGTTCTTCAAAAGTCTTATGGTTTTCATTCTATTTTTGTTATGTATTTTTAATGTTTATTTTTTCAACTACAGTTGATCATATAGCTTTTTGAGTAATATGTAAATAGTTGAATAAAGGCATTTAAACCAAAGATTTCATGGAAATTTAGATTCTCCTATATATCTATAGGTAAAAATTTCTCTTACTACTGGGTAATAGAGTTTGGAGTGTTGGAAGGATTTAAAAAAAAAAATCAGACCAAAAATGGCCTGTGACTACTTGTGGTTTTATGGTCCTAGAATAGGCCATCTCTGAGAAACCAAAAGCCTCCATGGGTTAATAGGCTTGTGTGATTTTGCTCAAAAATGAACAATTTAGAATTTCCCCTCAAGGATCAGAAGTCTGGAAAGTGTCCTCTCTGTTTGATCAAGAAATGGAATATTCTAAGGATTGATGTTAAGCCAAAAGTTTTTTCAACATGGATGTAATATTGAATAAGAAAGCTGTGCCTAATAATTTCACGGATTGTTTGATAACACAAAAACAAATTTTATGAGAAGTACTGGAAAGACTGGCTTTGTTTTTGATGAAAATCCAGTGCTTTGATGTCTGTTTTCAAAAATTTAATATCTAATTTTTCCAAACTAAATTATTCTGGTGGGGCAAAAGTAGGTTTACAGTTGTTTGTATGGAAGATGATACAATAATAAATAATAACACAAGAATAAACTCCATGTTTTGCATACTCACAAATGTAAAACAACTTCCCCCACTGTGTATGTTCTTAACCTTGCAATTGATACTATTAGAAATGGGAGAGTGATCTAATGAAAAGAACACTAAGTTCTAGGGCGAGTTCTACAATTGCGCATTTGTAGAGTTGTTACTTGATGGCAGCTTTAAACTGTGCCACTTTATCTGAGGTGGAACTGCATTTTCAATAATTCCATTCCCCAGGTCAGAGTTGGACATAAGAGAAATTTTCATGAGATTTAGAAGGCAAAAGGGGAGCAGCAGCCTCTAGGCTCTGGAGGTTGGTGCAGGGCCCCACACATTGCCACAAGTCATACACATGTTACTACCTCTCTCCTGGTTCATCTTGCTGGTTCCAGTAGCCACCAGCTCTCAGCTCCCTCAGCTCCTGACACTTCTCACCCTTAAGTTTCTCTAAGTATTGAACTAGGCATCTGTGCAGCTCAATGGCAAAGGGCACTGTCTCCCTTTTTCTGATCACCTGTATCAGAATGGTTGGAGGCCGTGGGAAATAAATGTGAGCACCAGTTTGTCCCAGTGGGTTCCAATTTTTTAAAAATATTTTATTTATTTATTTTTAGAGATAGAAGAAGGGAGAGAGAAAAAGAGGGAAAGAAACATCCATGTGTGAGAGAACATTGATCGGTTGCCTTTCGCACGTCCCCAACCAGGGATTGGCCTACAACCCAGGTATGTGCTCTAACCAGGAATTGGAACCAGTGATCTTCTGCTTTGCAGGATGATGCTCAACCAGTCAACCACGCTGATCAGGGATGCAGTTTGCTTTTGAAGGTTTCAGTTTGTCCTCATGCTCCTTTACTGCAGGCCTGGCTTTGCTTTCTCATTGTTGGTACTGCTGACCTACAGTGACTTCGGACTCACCACCAGACATGAAAGCAACAGCCTTGCATACATACCTCTACCACCTTTCACAACTGCCCAAGGTATAATTTATATAATAAACCCCTCATTCTATGTCACTCAAAAGGGTTCTGCTTCTCTGATCAAATTTTAACTGATACAGTTGATGTTATAGGGCCCCAAATACTCATCTGTAAAAGAGAACAAGGAGACTAAAAGATATTTAGTTTCCTTTCCCTATCAGATACAATAAATTTTAATTCTTATTAAGAATTCCTCTGATAGCTATGATAAAGGTGGAATTCCTTCAAAATTGTATTAAAATGTTATTACATTCATAATCATCTTTATACATTGAGAAATGATTATTCCTTAAATAATTGGACACTGTTCTCACTATAGTAATAGGTATCATTTAGTGAGTATTTAACATGTTGCAGACACTGTGTTTTTTAAAAATATTTTATTTATTTATTTTTTAAAGACAGGGCAGGGGTGGGAGAAACAGAGGGAGAGAAACACCAATGTGTGGTTGCCTCTTGCACGCCCCTTACTGGGGACCTGGCCTGCAACCCAAGTATATTACCTGACTGGGAATTAAACTGGTGACCCTTTGGTTTGCAAGCCATCACTCAATCCACTGATCCACTGAGCCACACCAGCCAGGGCATGCAGACATTGTGTTCTATTGGCATGGGCTAATCTCACTTAATCCTAACAATAACCCTACAAAATGGGTGATGTTCCATTTCATAGATAACAAATGTGAGGCTTAGAAGGGAGAAGTAAGATAGTATTTGACAAAATACAGAGCACATGCTCTTGTGCTATGCAGTAGAATAACATGACTAAAATTATAGTCCCTGTCTTCAAGACATTTACCATATAGTGGAAAATATAGTCAAGTAACTTATTGTAAATCAGTAGTGTAATTCTATCATTTTTAAAGTACAGAGCAGGACAGATAATACAAATCAGACATTGAGGTCTAACGAAGTTAATGTTGGAGCTGAACCATGAAAGACAACGTTGGATTTACTTAGAAGAAAAAGGAAGAAAGAATATTTGTGGATACAACTGCATGAACAATGGCTTGGAGATAGGAAGCATTTATCACATTATTTCAGGATGGTCAGAGAGAAAGATGTGAGGGTAAAAGAAGGGGTGAGGCAAGGCCAGAGAAGGAAGAAGGATTCCAACTCTTATGTACCATTTTAAGAAGTTTGGACATTGTCATAATTCTATCAGGATTAAGGAATTTTTTTGAAAGAGAGTGACATGGAAAAATTTGCATTTGATAAACCTCAAGATCTCTGGCAGCAGCTTAGAAGATAGTTTTGAGTTGGGAGGGATAGGATACAGAGAAAATAGCAAACTGGGGGCAAGGAATGAGGAAACAGGGATTGTTCTAAACTGAGAGGAAGTGTCAACTT
Source organism: Anoura caudifer (assembly GCA_004027475.1). NCBI lineage: Eukaryota > Metazoa > Chordata > Mammalia > Chiroptera > Phyllostomidae > Anoura > Anoura caudifer. The sequence continues at coordinate 7,948 of PVKU01008847.1, read as the reverse complement.
GGAGACATGAATTACAGCAGTCTTGCCCCTGCTTGGCAGTTTGCCCTTGGCCCAGATGTGGCCTGTAGCCACTGGTTGAACCTTCCTTATCACCTTGGGACCCATAACTGGAAGGTGATAGGTATCTCTTGAGATTCCTCAAGAAACATTGCCAAAGTCAAAACTGGTATGAGATGCAATGACCTTGAACTTGGAGAAGTGCTTGGTGCACTGGCAGGTGAGCTATGTTCATTTTCATTTCAAGCTTTCCCACAGGGCATTAAGGATCTTAACTACTGAGAATCAGTCTTTGAGATGAGAAAACCAAGTAGTGTAGTGGAAAAGGATTATGGGCAGAGAAGCGTGTGCTTCTTATTCTTGAGTTCACCATTTATTAGGGAGTGACATTGCTCCAGATATTTAACCTCATTGAATATCAATTTTCTAGTCCATAGAGAGCTTAATAAATCATACCTTGTAGCATTATTGAAAGGATTAAATCAGCTACCATATATAAAATAGTGAACTTATTACTTCACACATAAAAAGCCATCAATAAATATTAGTCCTCTTCCACATTTTCTTCTTTTCCTCTCCATTTATATGGCCCCATCCATATGTAGCAAATGATAGTTATATGACAATGTCATAGAAATATATGCTAGAAGGAACCTAACTTTCTTGAGTGCCAAGTGTGTAATCATGGTGCTAAGTATTTCCCATTTATTGTTTAAAGTTTTAGATGGATTTTTGGTTGTTCTGTTTTTCATGGGAAATAAAATGCACATTCCATATCACCTGAATAAAATGCCCCTATGCTTAGTCACATAAATACTGAAATAGAAGCTACCAAAGAATCAGGACTTGTTCTGAAGTAGGAATACTTTTTCATTTGAAGGTTAAAATCTCAAAATCATATACTAACATATAGAGGCTATATTTCAATTATAGAAATCATGGTTATCTTTTTGCCTTTAAATAGTCCTAGGATGTTAAAATTAGGAACTGTGTTTATAGAGTTACATTAAAAATATTCAGCTCACTCTGCCCTTGATGTAACAAATCAGAAACACTTCTGGCCATGTTGACGGTCTCCAAGTTCCTCAGGACTAAAATTGACAGCTGAACTCTGCTCAAGGGAGCAATGGGGAGATTAATGTTACTTTGCATTTTTCCCAACCACAGAATTTCTATTAGATTCATAATAATTGACCCTTGTGTGCATATCCTCTGCTTGGAAATCACTCAAGAATTAGTAGCTCATAAAATGGCACCTGCTCAGTTATCCCTTAACAACAAGTGTGATAAAAATCACCCAAATTCATAAATGTGATAGTAAATGTAGCCATAATGATGATAATGGATCTCCTTAGGTCTGTGGTAGGTTATCTGTTTCCCTCTGAGGTTCTTTTCATCTTCCTTTCATTTCCTTAACTGAAAATATTTTAAAAGTTTGATGTAAAGCCATAAAATGAAGCCATTTGGTACTAAGTCAATCTTCCCTCTTTACCCACTCTATAGTGACTAAGCATTTTAATTAGTGCAAATCTCTTTTGTCCATGAGTAATTTTAATGAGTGTTTTTGGCTGTGCTGTTCTATATGGCTTTAAGCTTGCATATTTTTATCCTAAATTTTGCTTTCATCCCTAGCTGAAATCTGGTTGATTTAAAAATGAGAACAGGAGTGTCTTGGGGCCATTTTGCTAAGTTATTCAATGAGTTTGGGTTCTTGAAGGAAAGTATTGTGGTAGAGGGAGTTGTTTGTGTTCAAAATATACTTAGTCACATAGCAAGGCCCAAATAACAGTGAAATTATGGGTTTATCTTTTTTAGAGGGGTATTTCCACTAATTACAGCAAGAAGGAGACAGGTCAAGAGACATGTGCACCAAAGGACATGGATGCCAATAGACATGGACAAGAATGTACATAGCAGAACTATTTGTAGTAGCCCCAAACTGGAAAGTATCCAATTGCTTCTCAACAGTAAAATAGATAAATATATCTCTGCATAGTCATACAATAGAATAGTATACAGCAGTGGGAATGAATAAATTATAATTTCATGAGTGCTAGAATAAATATCACTAACAAAACGATGACTAAATGAAGCCTGATGCAAAAGAGTAAACATGGAAATAGCAACTTTTTTATTTCTACAAAGTTCAAATTCAGAGAAACTAATTGATGGTGTTACAAGTCAGGATAGTGGTTATACCAAGAAGGGGGATTATGATTAAATGGGCACAAGTGAGTCTTCTAGGTAACATACTGTATCTTGATATGAGTGGTGGTTACATAGGTATATTTACTTTATGGAAAATCACTGAGATATATTTGTGATTTGTATACTTCTTTACATACACAGATATTTTTCCAACATAAATTAAAGTCGACAGTATGGGAGTTGCTTATCCATTGGTTCAATTGTTTCTTGTTCATGTTGCATATGAAAAAAACATAAGAAATTTCCAGCTAAGAATAATGACCAAGGAATATGGAAGCAGTTTGACCTTACATTTCGGTAGCAGAAAACTCATTAGCAAGATTATAAAAGTGATCTTAGTCATAAAAGTGAAAACACTCCTAGCTCAATAAACTAACAATTATACATGAATTGCCAAGTTTCTGCTGCCCAAATTAGGTGTCTCCCATTGTTCTACAGCAGCAGACAAGTATATTAATTAGGAAGGAATAAACTGTTGTCAGTTGGGTAGAGACCTTGCAAATTTTTCTACAAAGAGGGATCTGCCATCTGGATAGTAGGTTGACAGTCTCATCACTATGTGAATATCTATTAAAAGGACACATGAACGTGAGACAATGAGAAAGAATAAATATGAGCATCCTGTACTCAGGTAGCCAGAGTGTGAACCCCTCCAGCAAGTCCGGGCACTGTAACCCTCCTCAACCCATCAGGTAAAAGTCTCAATGAAGATAAGTCCTCAGGATAATGCACATAGCAAGGAGAGGAGTGTTTGCTGCTCAAAGGATGTTCAGTGTCCTAGTTTGTAGGATAATAAAATGGGATAATAATTAGCCCATTGTTAGATAATATGTTAGAGGACTTTATGTGGATCTAAAATAAAACACTTTAAACCGTGCCTCTTAATATAAGAGTCAAACTTGAATTGTAGGATTCACTTGAAAGCTAGAATTATACCAGTAGCATCGAGAAGGAGGAAACAAACAATTCAAGACCTTGATCTTATTTTAAAAATAAGTCCTCTAATTTATTTACATGAGTTTTTTTCCCTGCAGAATCCAGTGGAGAAGTGAGGCGCTGCATAAAATACAGTGCTCTTCAAGTAAGGCACTTAATTCGCATGTACGCATTTTACCAGGAGTGAGCTGGCTGTCCTACTATTCTTCCTGGCACAGGAAAGGTGTTTATAATAGTTGACACTTCAACATTGTGGGGATTAGGGGCATGATACTGCCCCCAACCCCCTGGAAAAACCTGTGAAGAAGTTTTGACTCCTCCAAAACTTAACAGCAGTCAGTCCTTCGCATCGCAGAATCGACAAGCCACAGCTTGAAAGCGGTAGTTTTCATCCACACTTGGTTAAATCTGCAATACGAAACCTGTAGATAGGAAGTGCTGAATGTATTTATTGAAAAAAAATCTGCATAGAGGTGGGCCTACTCGTTTCAAACCCATGTTGTTCAAGGGTTGACTGTATACGTAAGGGTCGACATTGCTCCAAATTATCACAGCCCCTTGTCAATGCTGCTGCCACAGACTCCTAAGTGGTCATTCCCTGAGTGGTATTTTTCAATAAATTTGTTCTGTTGCTTGTGTTTGGGTTAGAAGGGCTAGTGTTTGAGGTTCATGAAAACCAGTACCAGCACATTAGGGTCCCCTTTACTTCATCAAAATCAGCATTTCATTGTCTTTTCTGTGTTTAACTCAGTAGGATTGTTTTTCATTTTATAAATGTGGGGGGTTGTATTATTGGTTTGGGGGAAGTGCTGTCATAAAGTTAGTTAAGAAGGATTTTGCAGTTGGCGTTTTGTCTCCGGATAAACAAGTCCATCTTTTGAAATGTCATGCCTAATTGCTTTATATTTTTTCCCTTTGTTTCTCTTGCTGCTTCACAAACATTTTTGCAGTTCTAAGAAAAATCAATTGCAATAGGCCTCTAAGGTTTTCTGTTTTTGCTTTCACTAGGGAAAAGTTGATTATTTAAGATTTCAGAAAGTAGGTTCAACATTGATCTTCAAACCTTAATATAGTTATTTGTATTGATAAAAAAGTAAATGCAAAACAATTCCAGGAACCAGAAAATATTTTTTCCACAGTAATTCTTTTATGAAGACATGGTGGTCCAAGTGTAGAATACATATGCATGATCATAATTACTAGGGATGATTTGTTCGAGTGCATAATGCTTTTATTGTAAAATCCAGTCCCTCAATGACCATCCTTTAACTTCAATGTGATAGTTAGATTGGGCAATAGATGAACGTAATGAGATAAGAAAGATGTTGGCTGCCATTAGTGAGCAAATGAGAATAAACAACTGACTACAATTAGACAAAAACTTGGCAAATACAAGTAGTCATGTATGATTGTGTTCTTTAAAAATTATCCAGTCTTTAATTTAAGGCAATTTTCAGGAAATGTACAGTCAGAGAACCTAGGGATCATATAAATTCTCAACACACTCTGTTAGGTCCAAGAGCTAGAAAGAACTCCTCAGCACACTGTTTATATCCACTGGGCCCTGACCAGTAAACTGATTATTCAGGCAGTTATTTTACATTATTTTCTTTGAGAGAGACTGCCACATCACAATTTCAAGCCATATTTTTCCTGACAGTTGAAAAATTAAAAGGTTTGTTTTACTCAGATTGTAGTTTGTTTTTGTTCTCTTATGAGCTCCATTCTGCTGCTGTCCACTCATTATTAGTGCATGATGGGTACTGTTATACAGTTGTTATGTGTGCACACATTTTCAGCAAGGAACAGTTCATGGATGGCAACCTTACAAAGCAGCTTTATTTGAATACCATTTGTTGTTTGTGAATATCTTCAGGATAGAAGAAGACAGAGCATATATGTTCTGAAAGATATTAGCACATTGTCTTATTATAGCATGTATTAAATAGATATAATACAGATTATGCAAAGACCTTATTTGTATGATATTTGAGGGTGTAAGTATTAAACATATGAGGAAGTAATGTTTATTAATTATCTATTGAATTCAGTGTCTGGTAAGAACTTTCATAAATGCCATTTGACTCAGGCCTTCTGTTAAACTTAGGAGGCAAATATTAACCCAATCTGCAAATGTTTTATGAAAATAAAAATATAAGTAAGCAAATATATCTTAATTATATGCTTCTATGATTTTTTACAAACTGAACACACTGTGAATGCAGCAGCTAGATTCAGAGACAGAATCTGATCAGCACTATGGAGGCCACACTCTTGCTTTCTTTCCATTACAAATCTTTCCCCTTCAAGGAATACACTTACTTCCTTTTCAAAAATATTTTATTTATTCATTCTTAGAGAGAGGGGAAGGGAGGGAGAAACAGAGGGAGAGAAAAATCAATGTGTGGTTGCCTCTCACATGCTCCCTACCAGGGACCTGGCCCACAACCCAGGCTTGTGCCCTGACTGGCAATTGAACTGGTGACCCTTTGGTTCACAGGTCAGCACTCAATCCACTAAGCCATACCAGCCAGGGATAATACCCTTACTTCTAATAATACATATTGGTTTTGCCAACTTTAGTATTTTACTTTAAAACAATCATAGAATATGTACCCTTCTGTCTGTTATCTTTCATGTGACATCAAGTCTGGGAGATTCATCCACAGCATTGAGAGAAGTTGTAGATAGTTCAACTTCCTTGTTTTATAGTTTCCCATTATATGAATATACCATGATGTACAAATAAGGTTTATATATATATATATATATATATATATATATATATATATATATATATATAAAATCTACTACTCTACATATTTTACACTTTAACAATAGAAGAAATACAACAGGTATTAAGAATTTGTTGCTTGTAGTAGATTGTTCCCTACATGGCATTTTCTAAAGCCTGGTCCACATTTTGCCTTTTGTTTCAAATGTAGCAAGCAATGAATCAATATGACGATTAATCAATAAAAGAGACACAGAAAAATGGTTGGGTAGTATTTAATCTTTAAGATAAATACTTTATATGACCTTATTTACACTTAAAGAATTGCTATGCAAAAATATACATGTATATGTATACATATATACACACACATATATATTTGAGGTAATATATACCAATTATCACAATCCACTTCCAAGTCACATCTACTTATAATAACTACATTAACTGTTTCTGCATTACTCTCATACTAAAGCTATCTATTGGCTGAATGGTTAAATTGATAATAACACAATGAAAAGTGACCCAAGAGACCATTCATTTAACAGTGTGATGAATTTTCATCCAAATATTTATCTGTACTTCCTGCCTGCCAGGCCTTTTATTAGATGCCAACATGCCACAACCCAGTCATTGAGTCCCATCAGTCAACAGCTTCAACGGAGTGCGTAACTTGTGGAGGACCATTGTAGCAATGCCATGGAATAGGGAGTCAAAGACACTCAAATGAGATTGGGCTAATCCAATGGAGGTTGAGAGGAAGGAGTGTTTTGTGATGAATTTTTATAGCAAGCATTCTGAGTAGTCTGGCACATGCCCAGTTTAGAGAGGAGCTGGTAAGAGAGTCATTAGCAGAAGTGGTGTCCTACAAACCCTCCCCTTCACTGATGTCCCTGGTCTCCCGCAATTCTTGCTCTTATTTTCTGTAGCACTTGAATTCGGTACCAGGTAATTTAGTGCAGTTCTGCATTGCTTGCTAATTGTGCTGAAACTCTTGATTCCTTAAATAGATCATTATGTCTAGAGGGCAGAAAACTTCCCACAGCATTGTTATGCAGAAAAAGTTCAAGTGTGAGAAACTTAACATTCTTGACTTGAAAAAAGTAGTGGAGAAAAAAAACAAACCCGTACCCTTTGAAAAAGCAATTTGTCATGATTTCAGTATCTCTAATTGTCAAATGAGGCCACTGATGTGTTCCTGCACTGGTAATGTGAGTTTTGCCTCTCTGCCTCTGAAAGGTGTAGACAACTACCAGCATTCCTAAGGTTTCTTGATGAAGACTATGGACGAAGTCCTCTGCTGGGGATAACTGCCTTTGGCCAACACTGAAAAAGTTGTATAGTTATTACTCAGAAACAGTCTGTCCTTTGGACTCAAAAAGAGATGAAACCCACAGATAAGCATTAGTAAATTAGAAGTAGCAGCTTACTTCAGTTGGGATAAACAAAGTGTTTCCTCTTTCAAAAAACAAAACATTTTAAACAGAAAAGATTAGTTCTTTCAGATTCTACTTTGACTTACATAGTACTGCTCATCAGGGGGTGGATCCAACCCACCCTGGTTTGCTAAGATACTTCCCTTCAATAACCCCTCATCCTTCCGGATTTCAGTGCTGGCTTGGTCTGTTTCTGTAAGTATCACTCAGGATGAGAGAGGATGGGAGTGCAGTTTGTGCTTCTACACAGTTAGGAACCACCTCCTGCTACAAGTGCAGAAAATCATTATCTAGGAGAAAACACTGAGATAAGAATTACAGAAAGCAGATGAAAACAGGCAACCCTTCATGTTTGTGAAGCAAAGATTACTGGCTTAACTTTGTGAACATATTTTGGTGCATACAAGTCGTGATTTGGTAACAAGCAGAAGAGCTTTGGGGTCATATTTCATGATTCAGGCAGTGTTAGCATCTAGCAAGGCCTGCATAGCTTATGCCTTCACCCTTGACTCACCCAACAAAGATTTTTCCAAGTCTCATCTCTTCCTCAACCTGAGATGCACACACATACAACCCCAGCCAATGACAGATCCCTTCCCTCACTCCCTTCTCCTTCCTTCCTTCCTTCCTTTCTTCT